>JAZGTJ010002744.1:0-40070 GCA_036877575.1 Botia almorhae | reverse complement strand
GTCAACCTCACTCTATACCATCATCCTCACTCTACAGTCAACCTCACTCTATACCATCATCCTCACTCTATACCATCATTCTCACTCTACAGTCAACCTCACTATTTACAAGTGATTATGGGGATGTGTGCTTACAATCAATAAAACAACTCCACCAGTCCCTGAATAAAGCCACCGATAAAACTCTCATATGTGACTTTTTAGGAAGCCAACAGGTCCCTGTTGCAATATGTTGCAATCTCACTCAGACCGCTGTGTGCCGTGCTCTCCCTCTCTCTCCTATGCTCGACCATTGCACGTTTCCCGCAGCCCCCCTCCATCCTCTCGGAGGATAAATGTGTTGTTCTGTGATGTTCCCCAGAGGCAGATGGTAATTGTGTAGCAGGTAAACAGGGCAGACTGACAGCTCTCTGGGTGGAAACACTCTTGACTGGTGATATTTGTTCAATTCATCCCCCACCAGCTCTACACGGCTCACTGGATGATTTTAGCAGAACAACACTGGCTATTAGACTTAGCCAGACATGAGTGGTGAGACCCGTCAAGGAGCACCCACAAACACACATACACAACACCTCCCACCCTCAGTCCACTACAGAAACCAATTAAAAACCCATTACTGAGAGAGGCTGTGAGCGGCTGTGAGCTGCTTTGAGCGGCCGTGAGCGACCATGAGCGGCCATGAGCTGCTGTGAGCGGCTGTGAGCTGCTGTGAGCGGCCGTGAGTGTCCGTGAGCGGCCGTGAGTGTCCGTGAGCGGCTGTGAGCGGCTGTGAGCTGCTGTGAGCGGCCGTGAGTGTCCGTGAGCGGCTGTGAGCGGCTGTGAGCTGCTGTGAGTGGCCGTAAGCTGTGAGATTTAAAGGTGAGGGATGCAGAAGTTGTGATAAAGATCTGAACTGAGAGGAAGTTAGGAAGGGCTTCACAATGCAACCCTGAAAATGACCTTCTTATGTTCAGCTGAATAAAATGATCCAGGCTGCTTTTATACCAAACCGACTGCATTCACCATGGGCAGCACAACACAAGTGGATTATATTATATTATAGAGTTATTTAGTTGGAAAAGTGACGACAAATCTCTCTCTCTCATTTCCATGTTTTTGTGCTGGTGAGCAGTTATGTTCAGGGCTGGTTTTGATGTGTTCTTAAAGGGACTTTAATATTAGCAGTCACAGTTCTGTGTGTCACGCTAAAACTGTTTGCCTGATTTTGTGTCAGCATGTTTCATCAGTTAACCCTCATTCTGGCACATGCTACAGAGACAGACAGACTCAGTTAACATCAGAGAAAGAGAGAGAGAAAGAGAGAGAGAGGAGTAGAGACACAGGGAAGTGCAACGTTACTTTTTCAAATCGATTAGCTGGTGTGTTTTCTGAATGCGTGCATCAGAAGCTGTTTAAAGTTTGAGGTCATTTCCATTTGTTATGACTTTTGCTTTGATTCAGGAACTAAATTAATTTTCCTGAATCTTTTTGTTGAATGCTGGTGTGTGTGTGTTTGTGTGTGTGTGTTCATGATTTTTATTAGTGTTGATTTAACTGAAGCAAGCTGTGTATGATCGGGTTCAAGTGAGAAATACTATCATTTATCATATGTTAAAAATCTCTGACTCATAATTGCAGACTTTGGCATCTTGGTAAATCTGATAGTCTTGGTAATGTGATAGTCTGTGATTAAAACTGTTTTCCTGTTTGCTGTTGACATGACAATGGTGTTAAACACGCTGTTCCAATGTAATCTCTCCCTCATCTGTTTATTCTCCACTATCTCACTGTTCCTAACACAGCAGCAGAAATAGGGCATGACAGCTATGTAGTGCTCTTGTTGAGAAAGCCATTTAATATACAGAGGTGTGAGGAAATCTGTTTCAAGACTGATTATGAAAAGGCTTAAAAATGATGTAAATACCATGAATTATTTCTCAGATAATTGTTTTTCAAGAAGAAGAGAAAGACAGTCATGGTGTTCTAATCCAGGATTATTTCTTCTCTTCATGAAATACAAAAGATGTCATGCAGAATGTCCAAGTGGATGCTGATTTATACTGACAAGCCCCAAAAAGCACCATTGTAGTGTGTGTGAATCATGCCCTATACCACATCATCTGAAGACATCTGATAGTTCTGTGTGAGGAACAATGTATTATGTCATTTGTTTTTCACTGATTCACTTTCTGTGCATGTACATTCTTAACTTGATCAATGATTGGTCAGATGATGTGTGAAGCAATAGCATTTAGCCTGCATGATGTAACATGTCAAAGGTGCAGTAACCCACTTCTGAGAAATGCTGATCAAATTTAAAACATCTAAACAAACAGTTTTGTGATGTTTGCTAGATGTCTGTTTTGTGTATGTATGTGTATGTCCGTTCAAACAGTTGTATTGCGTTTGTTATATTTAAAGAATATTGGCGTCTGTTCAGAAGCTCAGATATATGATTAACATCACCTGTATTCCACTGAGGGACAAAAATAAAATGTGTCTGGATCAGAATGACCATGATTGTCATTGTTAACGATGTCAAAGGTGAGATGAACAGTTGTTTTAACATCTTTAATTTTATGGCAGGGTTTATGAACTGTCAGTCAGTCACTCTGTCAATCATTCTGTCAGTTGCTCTGTCAATTACTCTGTTAATCATTCTGTCAGTCACTCTGTCAATCATTCTGTCAGTCGCTCTGTCAATCATTCTGTCAGTCGCTCTGTCAATCATTCTGTCAGTCGCTCTGTCAATCATTCTGTCAGTCGCTCTGTCAATTACTCTGTTAATCATTCTGTCAGTCACTCTGTCAATCATTCTGTCAGTCGCTCTGTCAATCATTCTGTCAGTCGCTCTGTCAATCATTCTGCCAGTTGCTCTGTCAATCATTCTGTCAGTTGCTCTGTCAATCATTCTGTCAGTCACTCTGTCAATCATTCTGTCAGTCGCTCTGTCAATCATTCTGTCAGTCGCTTTGTCAATTACTCTGTTAATCATTCTGTCAGTCGCTCTGTCAATCATTCTGTCAGTCGCTCTGTCAATCATTCTGTCAGTCGCTCTGTCAATCATTCTGCCAGTTGCTCTGTCAATCATTCTGTCAGTTGCTTTGTCAATCATTCTGTCAGTCACTCTGTCAATCATTCTGTCAGTCGCTCTGTCAATCATTCTGTCAGTCGCTCTGTCAATTACTCTGTCAATCATTCTGTCAGTCGCTCTGTCAATTACTCTGTTAATCATTCTGTCAGTCACTCTGTCAATCATTCTGTCAGTCGCTCTGTCAATCATTCTGCTAGTCACTTTGTCAATCATTCTGCCAGTTGCTCTGTCAATAATTCTGTCAGTCGGTCTGTCAATCATTCTGTCAGTCGCTCAGTCAGTCACTCTGTCAGTCGCTCTGTCAATCATTCTGTCAGTCGCTCTGTCAATCACTCTGTCAGTCACTATGTCAATCATTCTGTCAGTCACTCTGTCAGTCACTCTGTCAGTCGCTCTGTCAATCATTCTGTCAGTCGCTCTGTCAATCACTCTGTCAGTCACTATGTCAATCATTCTGTTAGTCGCTCTGTCAGTCTCTCTGTCAATCATTCTGCCAGTCTCTCTGTCAGTCATTCTGTCAGTCACTCTGTCAATCATTCTGTCAGTCGTTCTGTCAGTCGTTCTGTCAATCATTCTGTCATAAAGTCATATACTGTAAACTACAAAGTTAAAGCAACACAACGTAAGTAAATGATGACAGAAATGTTTCAGGTGAAATAACCGTTGGCCTGTTTTATCGGTCTTTTTCTGTACAGCAGATTTCAAAAAGGTACACTTGCTGAACACAACAGAAAGAATGAGAAAAGAGTGCTGAGACATTTTCAGGGATAATGGATAAGAAATCTCTCTCTTACGGATTGGCTACTAAATAAATGTGCGTACAGATAGAGAGGGAGAGAAAATCAAGAATAAAAAGAGCAGAGTATTTTCTGGCTGATGTCTCCTCTGCGTCTGGAGCAAAGCCAGCAGTTGTAAAAGAAAAGCCGCCTCCAAGAAAACCAGTAAATAAAGTGGAAAGTGAGGAAAAGAAGGGAGAGAAAGGGCTCCTAAAATGAAAGAAGGGCTCAAGATAATCTACAAATGCTTACATTGCATGTCCTGCCTGCCTGCCTGCGTGTGTGTGTGTGTGGTTAAACTGAGAGGTGATACTCCTCTACAAACTGAGAGGTGATACTCCTCTACAAACTGAGAGGTGATACTCCTCTACAAACTGAGAGGTGATACTCCTTCACAAACTGAGAGGTGATACTCCTCTACAAACTGAGAGGTGATACTCCTCTACAAACTGAGAGGTGATACTCCTCTACAAACTGAGAGGTGATACTCCTCTACAAACTGAGAGGTGATACTCCTTCACAAACTGAGAGGTGATACTCCTCTACAAACTGAGAGGTGATACTCCTTCACAAACTGAGAGGTGATACTCCTTCACAAACTGAGAGGTGATACTCCTCTACAAACTGAGAGGTGATACTCCTTCACAAACTGAGAGGTGATACTCCTCTACAAACTGAGAGGTGATACTCCTCTACTCTCTGTGTGTTGGTCTGGGTCCAGAGATCTCCAGCAGGGTGGCCCTCATGCTGGGCACACGCTTTACTAAAGGTCCCAGAGGTTCTATTGATCTCTACATGTTAAGCTGCCTCCTCCCACACACTCACAGATATTTGTGTCTGTGATGAAGAGACGTATTAAAGACCAGAAACAGCTTGTTTGAACATTCACGTCTGATAGACAGTCAGTTCCCACAAGGCTTCGCACTCTCACCATTTTCCACACTAAACACACAAATACACATTCTGTAAGTCTTCTGCTCACATCAGAATAATTGTGTTTTTGAGATTTCTGAGCACCATAATCACTAACAGAATCTGTTCTTGTCTTCAAGCTCCCAGTTTTTGAGTTTGGAGATGTGTCAGTTATGGGACACATCATTGGTTAAGTTATATTTGTGAATGCTGACTGTTCACATATACTGTTATATTTTCTGTAGAGAAGTTTAAGTTTTTAGGCTAAAGTACAATTTACAATTCTGTAAAAACTGAACTTTGCCTCTGACATAGAAAGAGTAAAAATCCTTTTCGGTATTGATAAACTCTCTTTCTCTCTCAGCTGATTCAGAATCGATCACAAACCGTTTGCACAGACAATTTTAATGGGAAACTCTGTGTTCAACCCCCAGAAAAGGACAATTAACAGAACAGTCAGAGCAGAAGCAATTATAGCGAGTCTTTCTTTGACTGTCCACAGAGAGAGGGCCATCCCATAGCACTTCTGCTCCAGTCTTGTTCTGTTAGGAGGTGGTGACCCAGGAGGTGTTTGGACAGTTTGTTTCCCCTCCAGCCAGTGGGCCTCAGGTCTCAGAGTCTTGCCTTGGTTTTTAATTAAAACTGCACCCTAGTTCAAAGCATTCAGATAGTTGTTGGTGGTGAGCCAGTGGGGACTAAATCTCTCATTTCCTGCTGCAGGCCAGACGGTGTAATTAGTGGATGGAAGGTGGAGGAGATTGCAGGTGTGTTGAGTGTCTGGAGGTTCTGGATCAGAACTACGGTACTTTACCCTTCAGTTGTTTATTAAAATCACATGTGAGATCTCATTTGTTTCTCCTTAACACCACTGAGATCAAACGTGTGTACACATAACCACTATTAAACTGTTACACGTTGTCTAAACCAGCTTAATTCTGAGAGTTTCTTTATACTGAAGTTTTGGATTTACATACACATGAATAATCATGAAATCTGTCACTGTTGATACAATGTAAAACCATGCATACAAGCCGAGCAGTGCACACTAGTGAGTGGGCGTACACTCTCTGTTCGTATATGACTCTGTCTGTGTGTGTGTGCCAATGTTGAGACTGATCTGTAAATGAAGAGATAAATTTGAGGGGAACCTGAAGATCATTACAGTCCTGCAGTGCATTCTGGGCTGTGGGTGCATGTGCTCATTATATCCAAACGTGCAGCTTTCGTGCCTAAGAGAGAGTGCTAAATAATTCACAAGATTCAGTCACTGCCTGCTTCTGTGTGTGCTGCGTATGTGTGTGTGTGATGGGTTAGAATTAAGTGTACGAGGGTGTAGACTTTTATTAGAAATTTTAATACATAAAAGATGAGATTTTTTTACCCGATTCATTTGAATCAGATCAGAGTTCACACAGCCCACACACACGTGTTTACATTCACTTATGTAAAGTGAATTATGTTTTCAGTCTTTATAGATATATATCTATATATTCATTCAATATTTCATAGCCTGTGGCTAATACATTAGCTTCACTCTGTCTAATAGAATTCAGTGATCATTGGACGTGGTCATTGTGAGGAGGGTTAGTACTCTGACTGGATTCATCTCTGTGGAAATAGATTTATCTTTATGCCCTTTATATGTGTGTGTTGTGTGTTTTCTGTATATTCAGGTAGCCTGTTTGTATTAAATAGTAGATCACTCAAAATTCTGTCATCATGTTTTACCCTCAATGTTTATCTAACTCTAGTTCACAGTATATGAACTATATTCAATATACTTGGGGACCTTACTTAAGACATTTTTATAGTGTATAAGTGATTAGTTTGAGTACATTAGTTTGGATAATTAAAGCATATAATGTAATTTAATATGATGTAATGTAATTTCAATTACATTACAATTGATTGACAGCTCTATTAATGACATGAGAAGTGTGCTCAGTAATTCTACATGATTGACTGAAAGTCAGATGTTTGTATAAACCAGCAGTGGTCATGATATCTAATCAGTGTCAAGATCAGAGGTTTGAAGTTTTGCATCTCATGGGCTTCATTGAGATCTCCACCATCACTCCACCATCACTGTAGATGCCAGAGATCTTCAGATAAAGGCTTTATACATTCTCATTATCCTTACGTGTGCTTCTGACCTTGTGTTTGAATTGTGAAACAGTCTGAGTTCATGTGCTCTTTCTCTCTGTGATCAGATCTGGATAAACCTGTCCTCACCGTGCATCAGACGGTTGGTGATGTACGAGGAAACTACTATCAGGAGAAAACCGTGTTTTTACGCTGTACAGTAAACTCCAACCCTCCCGCACGCTTTATCTGGAAACGTGGAAACAAACTGATAGAGCAGAGCAAAGATAATGGGGTGGACATTTATGAGCCTCTCTACACACAGGTAGAACATACACACATAACATTACATTATATATATATGGACATAACATTGCTCTGTTTATTGGCTGATGCAACATTGATTTAACCAATGGTGTGAGTTTGGGGCAGGACTTTCAGTTTTTTCTACCAGTGGATGGATCTGTCAGTCTTTCGTTTATTCAGATATAATCATGTACTTTGAGTTGTGAAAAGGTTTTATATTTGAAATATGAAGTTCAGCTGTAACTTTCCCAAACGAAATTATATAAAAGCAAAGAAAGTTGTGGCCACACATTCAGTGTGCAGACTCAGTCTAAATGAAGAGGGGTTTTATGGGATGTACATGTTTACTGTATGTTTGTGTGTTTGCAGGGTGAGACAAAGGTGCTGAAACTAAAGAATCTTCATCCTCAGGATTTGGCTGATTACACGTGTCAGGTGTCTGTCAGGAATGTGTGTGATATTGCAGACAGCTCCGTTACCTTTCAGCTCACAAACGCCACCAGTGAGTGATTGCGTGTTCGCCTGTCAGATTTAATTCACCTTTTGTTTTATGTCTTTATACTGTTTCTCATTTCCTGTTCTCTCTCCTCTGCGTTCTCTCACTGTTCGGCTGATCCTGAGTCTGTCAGACGAGCAGAGATGCTCACAGGAGATCGTTTATCTCCTATCATTTATCAATATCATTTTAATAGTTTTTCTTCAGAGCTGTTATCTAATGATTAGCACACATAATATTCAGCGTAAAATGATATGAAATTTCAGTTTCTGTGTTCAGTTTCCAGTGCTAGTTCAACAGAAAACGTCAACAATGTTTAGAGAAGAGCTTATGAATTAGTCATGTAAAAAACCTGTTTGTTTGTGTTCAGATTAACAGCATTAAGAATTCATGTTCAAGAAATGAGTTCAGCACTCACAGAGAAAATCTAAAACTAAAAATGTAATAACTAAAAGATATCAGTCTCACACACACACACACTCACACACACACACACACACACACACACACACACACACTCACACACACACACACACACACACACACACTCACATTGTACTCATTGTACTGGCACTGTGTGACACTGGCCAGTGTTCCTCTGCTCTCACACTGCTGGAAACAGCCCTGTTTTCTTCAGTCGTCATTGTTGACTGTTTCACTTTATTACAGTTTACATACACACACTCGTTCCTGACTGACATTGTTTGTGAGTTTGTTTTGTAATCTCAGCACTCTCCTTCTGTACTAGAGGATCATGGGATACATTTCACACATCAGATACACATTTATTAGTGCTGTGGGGGTCATTATCTCTCTGTTAGGATGTGTCTAATGAAAGGTTGGTTATCTGCCTCTTTGAGCCATTAACAGCCTGTAATTGGTTGGGCTTAATTGTTATATGCCTGGTCCCCACGGCAACAGAAATGGTGGATGTTCAGTCTTTCCTTTCTTGTTGCCCTGGTGATTCTCTCTCTCACACACACACACTCTTCTGCTTGACTGGTTGCCGACACAGTTCCTTCCTCAGTCCAGTTGTAAGACGTGAGAAAGAAGTTGATACATGGGCTATGTTCAAAATCATAGAGTAGCATGCTGCTCGTACTACCTCTATGATGTAGTATGCTTGCAGTGTACAGTATGCACATTTTCATAGAATGTACCAAAATGTGTGAAGCAATGCAACAAACAGCACTCAGCGTGTCATTATGGATGGGTTTTGGCCCCGGGGCCTCTGGCTACCAGTGGACCCCAGAGTCTGAGGCTGCCCAAGATTGTCAGGAAGCTGAACAGCAGGGAACTCACCACACATGCTGGACATCTAGGGCCCCTGTGATTCTTAGTGTGCACAGAACAAACTGACCACTAGAGCATGACCCAGTTCCTCAGCACAGACATTACAAACAGAACATGTGAGGCAGACTAAATGTATGACTAATGCTCCTTTAGGAGAATTAAACTCCGTTTAATTGTTTTTAACTGTTTACACAGTCAAAATCCATCTCTGTTTCTGACTTCTGAAATCGCACAAAGAATCTCTCACCTCATTGCCTAGCAGAAACAATTTATTTAACAGCATTAATTGAGACAGGCTTTATTAAAGCTGACAGGATAAATTGTGTTCATGATGTTATCTTCGTGTCTAACATTGTTCAGTACTAATTACTTTTCATCTGTTGCCATGGCAGCAGGGTTATAATAGTCCCCCTAATCTGCTGTGCTGTTGTGTTTTCTCTGTTCCGAAGCATCAGTGATTGATGGATTTGATTGACGGCGCGTGACAGAAGCGAATCAAACGTGCTGAAAGTGACTCTCAACTTACTTTATCAGTCTGCCTGGAAAAGGAGCCGTTTACTAGTTTCTGGGATAATAAGAACGCGTTTCACTCCATATTCAAAGACTTTTTTACTATGTGTTTCTGTATTGAGATGTTTTTGCATTATAATAAGTAAATTTATGCCGTCTGTGAGTGAATGGTTGTATGTTCACTCTCTGTGTATGTACAGTAGAGAATGTACTGTACATTTACATTCAGTACATTATATACAGGATGTACTGTATATAAAGAGTTACTTTAGGGAGTTTGTTATGGTTTGTTATGATTAATGCTAAGAATGTCTGTCTGTTGTTTTTCATGATGGGTTAGTATTAGTCAATTACAGTATTGATTCTCTTGATCTGTCAGGGCACTGTTAGCTTTGAATTGTTCATAACTGTTGAAGCAAGACTAACTGCACTTCTTACATAACCAACATAAAATTAAAATTAAGACTCACTGGTCTGCAGAACTTCCAGAAAGTTCTCTAGCCTCACATGATGTCTGGATCTGTCATTCCCAGCACCCCCGGCTCTAAAGCTCTCTGTCAATGAGACGTATGTGGTGGACCCCGGCCAAGACGTCACCCTGTCCTGTGAGGTAACCGCGGGGTTCCCCACACCAACAGTCACCTGGTCACGGTACCCCGGCTCTCTCCCCCAGCGGGCCGTGATTCGGAGCGGGTCCCTCACTCTCTGGTCCGTCACTACAGATGACGCTGGTGTCTATAACTGCACGGCCATCAATAATGTGGGAAACCCAGCAAGACGAAGCGTCAGTCTCATTGTGAGAAGTGAGTGCAATAGTTGCATGTGTGCCTGCGAGAATCTTTACATGCTTAAGCAGTTAGAATTCCTAACAAAGAGTTAGCAATGAGGATGAATTAAAAAGATGACAGTTTGAATTATTCATTTAGGTTTGTACTTAATTTGCCAGTATTAGCGCCAAACTGACTGCAATCTCATTTTATGTGGCTAAGATTGGCTCAACCAATGGTTTGAGTTCAGGGCGGGATCACCTACTTGACTGACCAATAACAGATGGGGGGAGTGTTATGGAAAGCCTGTTTGGAAAACTTTCATGATTTTTATCTTATATTGGGTGCCATTAATAGTGCAGAACACAATTAGATACATATTTAGATTAACACAATTAGATAATATATATATATACAATTATATAAATTATATAGTAATATTATGGAATGCATGTTATTTTTGTTTTCTCATTAGATGTATATTAGTAATACTAATTGGTATTACTAAATATTACTATTACTGTAACACTCTTTATCTGCTTTGTGTTGGAAATCTTCCACAGAATGTCTTGTATGTTGTTCTGCCAGTAAGTGACTGCAGTAAATCTGTGGAGAACACCAGCATATGTTTCTAGTTTTCTAGAACAGTTCCAGTCCTAACCCAAAGATTCCACTCTTTCTGTCAGCTATGAAGAACCTAACGTTCCAGATCACTCCAGACTCCAACAAAGACAGCGAGAGCATCCAGATGGGGCGAGACCTCAAGCTCTCCTGCCACGTGGATGCACAACCACAGGATAAGGTGAACTACACCTGGTACAAGAACGGAGCTCTCATCTTCCCCACCGACACGCTCATCGTGCTGCGCAGCGACCCAGACATGCCTCCTGGCACCAGCAGCCTGGAGATCGTGGACATGAAGTTCAGCGATCAGGCCACCTACAGCTGCATTGCAAACTTCCTGGGCAGCAGCATTCCTGAACTGCGTGTGGATGTCAACATCACCCAGAGTAGTGGTGAGCAAAGACTGTAATACTGTAATACTGTAACTGTAATACTGTAACTGTAATACTGCACACACTGACGGTCCACAGCGCTTTCATCTCAGCTGCTCAGTTTGGCTCAGTTGTTTGACTTCAACATACTTTGAAAATTATAGTCAATAAAAAAAGTATTTTTGCAAATATTTGTTCTCCAAGTTTTGTGTCACATCACAATAGCGACAACATATGTGCAAGAATTAAACACATAGCACAGCTTACTCTGGTATTAGCACACACCCCAGGTTTCTCTCATGTACAGTTTGTCTGAGATGTATTTGAGAGGCTGTAGTGTGTCTGTCAGGCGGGTGATATGTGTGTAACCAGACTGTGTGCCTCGCAGGTAAACAGTAATAATGTTCTGTTGGGTTAATGGTAGTAAACTCTAGCATTCTGGGAAATCCAGATAGCCTCCTTCATTTAAGACATCTCTGATCCTCTCTATGTCCTCTCAGCGTGATACTAATACAATATTAGTATTGCTGCTTGTTTTACAGCATCAATATTACAAACACTGTTAAGACAATGAGTATATAGTGATGTTCTGACTCTCCATAAAGCTTTTCAAACTGTTTTTTTATTGTTTTGTTGTCCATTGATTGTTCTTCTACATAATGACTATTGGTCAATACCAGTTATCTTTTGTGCAGATTTCCAAACACAATGTTCTCTCTCTCAATCTCTTCTTCTCTTTCTCCAGTTGTTCCTCCTGTACTGAGTGTTCCTGTCGGAGGGGGTGTGGTTAATGCCACTGAGGGCGGCACCGCAGAGCTTGTGTGTTTGGTCCAGGGTCAGCCCCGCCCACCAGTTCTGTGGTCTCGTGCCAACAAGGAACTGCCTATGCCGTCAGGTGATTGGGTGGTGGAGACTCGTGACGGACGTTTGCGTCTGACCAATGTGACGCGGGACATGATGGGAGCGTATCGCTGCCAGACTGCTCCATACAACGGCCTCAACATCAAACGCAGACAGACACAGGTGCAGCTCAATGTGGAATGTAAGTGACATCATCAAACTGTGATTTCCAAACAGCACTTATGTGTTTAATACATAATACAGCATGTGTACTGTTAAGCATACAGTCATCAGATTCAAAAGTTCTGAGAGAGGATTCATGACCTGGATGCTGTGCGGCAGCTCCATGAGTAATAGCTTCATTAACACCCTCTTTCACACATCTCATCTGTCCTCACAGCTTCAGTCTCTTTGTTTCTGTCTTGTGTGCATACCGCTGGCTTAACCGGCTGGACTGATGCAGAGTATCACAGAACCTGCATCTCATGCGGGTCACATTCAGAGTGTTGCAGGGCTGCAGCGGCGCCTCACGGACGCTGTGGAACACACGCGTGGGTCATATTTCATCCCCATATCAAAAGACATAAGAAATGATGTTTTGTATGACGAGAATGAGGCTGGTTTTAGGATCAGGCTTTTCAGCAGTAAAAGATTATTTTAATAAGAAATTAAGCACATTTATTTCTATATTCTCACTTCCAAAAAACAAAAACAGAATTTAAATTGTAAATGTGTTAATCCAGTATTAATGCATTACTGACGCTGTACTGCTCTGTATGCTAATGTATGCTTATTTAAATATATAAAATACTTTTTGAGTTACAGTTGTAATCAGTGATTGTTGCTCAGCTGATGAACTGATTCACCTCAGAGAGACTTTCGCAGAATCCACATATTTACATATTACATTTACATTTAAGTTGAGCACATATAAATTCATATTTAACACAGTACAGTCAGACTACTGGAGTCAGATTATCACATCTGTCAGATAATTCTGCTTTATGAGGACTGTTGTAAAATGTGCAATGTTTCCTATGACACAGCCTCACTGCTCTCTCTCTCTCTCTCTCTCTCTCTGTTCATGTGTCAGATATAATCACAGCTCTCTCTCTCTCTGTTCATGTGTCAGATATAATCACAGCTCTCTCTCTCTCTGTTCATGTGTCAGATATAGTCACAGTCAGGTTTGGCTGGACACACCTCTCATTCAGAAAGGAACACATGTTATGTTAATGATGTTGTTGATTCTTTTCTGTTTTTTATACTTTTTATTATTTTGTTAATTGCACTCTTATGCTGTTACTGTTTCAGGTACAGTATATTACTACTGTATTTACAGTAAAGCACTGCGGCTGTGTGCCTGAGGTCATGTGATGATAATCACATGTTATTTCATAAATGTGGGGTGTCTGTCCAGTCTGTAGTAAGCTGTGATGAGTCACTAACTGTAGTACACTTTATAGACTGATTCTGTGTGGAAGTGTTCGGAAGTTAAGACACTGTTCATCATATTGATTTAAACAGCAGCTTGTAATTTGTCATGTGACCACAATTTATACATGACTGCGCAATAATTGTTCATGTACATGCAAAAAAGACAAACACGCAGATTAATGCCAATGTAAAACAAGGGGTTATGGTCTGACTGGTTAGCATGACCCAGTTAACCCATGCTGGTAGATCCCTTAACTAGACCATGTGTCACCAAACAGCATCTTTCTGTGTTGATGGCTAGTCAATGCCTTGTAAGCAACCATGTGCAAATATTTTACTATGGTAATTTTTTAACTTTTCTTGTTTTGTTTTGTGTTGTTTTTAAAAGGCTTATTTATTTTTATTGACTTTATCACTGTCTGGTGATAAAGTTGTAAAACAAAAAAGCTGTGAAAACAAACAAAAAAGAAAACTGAATGCTGAACTCTCTCCAGATGTTACAAACCTCCTGATGTCAACAGAGTCCTTCTCTCTCCATCCAGACCCTCCTGTTGTAGATCCAGTTTTCCTGGACGTCCATTCTCCGACCTTCCAGATGGTGAACCTGCGCTGTGTGGTTCTGAAGTCCAGTCCCAACCGAATAGCCAGCGTGTGGTGGTACCATAATGGTCTAGCCATCCGAACCCCACCGGCGGACCCCCAGAGTGTTCCTCAGCTCCGCTTCAAACTGGACCCCACGAATAATGGCACTTATGAGTGCAGAGTGAGCAATGGAGCTGGAACTTCAGCCTGCACCTTCACTGTTTCTGGTGAGTCTGATGGGAATGTGGGTTTGTTATCAGCCGCAGGAGAGGAAACTGTGGCGCTAAGAGTTTAGAGACTCCAGAACTTTCTGAACCTTACAGAGAAAAATGAAACTGAACAGATGTCTGTTATATATGAGAATTTATAATCACACTTTTAGCCTCTGGTGCACTGGTTTTGATATGGGAATCCTAACTCATTGTCAAGATCCTGTTTTGAACTGAGCAGAGCCCACTTTTGCTTGTCATGCTACTTTAGAACTGTTGTGTGAGGACAAACAGACCTTAAACTCATTTCTGAGTTTTAACTAAAAAAAACATATACTGGCCTGAGGTGGTCAACCACTTTAAACTCTGTTTTGGAACATAGTCAACCTGTCTAACCAGTTCCCCATCAGCTAAGTCTTGCTGTAGCCCAACAGCTGGTGTTTAAACTGATCAACCACCTAAATCAGCTTTGACAAGCCTAATAACCCTAAATGATCACTAGAACTAGACACCAGGTAAGCACAACTATCTTGCTGATATAAGGTGGATTTTCAGCAGGGATTGCATAATTGTTTCCTAGAAATAGAACCGCATATACAATACTGCATTTATATAACATAATCATTAGCATATTGTATAAGGAAAATCTTGGACTGTCATAGTTGGGTTTTCAGCTGTGCTACGTGCATTACCAGCTGGTGATGTAGCAGAAATCAAACACACTTTTAAAGGTCCAGGTGTCTCTTGTGATGAACTGCTCTCTTGTAATGCTTCTCTTTCTGTGTAAAAGTTTTATCTTGTGACAGCTCATCGGTGCTAATTTTCTTGTATTGCACAAGAAAAGTTTAAATATCTCTACAAAAGTTTACCGTCAGACACGTAAATGAAACTGACAGATTTGTACGCTGTCTGAAAGAGATCTGGCAGTGTTTCCAGATTGATGGTCGTCTGTCCAAATGTTTATTCTGAATTGAATTGTGGAGGTGGAAGGACAGAATTTGGGCTCGCTTGTGCAACTAAAATGAAACCTTTTCTCAAATTCCCCATGATTTGCAGTGTACATGAAAGTTACTAGTAATTGATTACATTTACATTTTACATTTAGGCATTTGGCAGACACTTTTATCCAAAGCGACTTACATTGCATTATACTACACATCAATCACTATAATGTCTAATCACTATATTACTGTATATAAAAGAATTTGACTATGATTAGTCATGTTCTGTTTTTTGTTGTTTTTGGTTTAGCTCAACCGTTTGTTGCAGAGTTTTACTACGACACCCCAAACCCCATCCGCACCCTGAAGAACAATTATTCCTACATCTTACAGTGGACACAGAGAGAGCCCAACGCTGTGGACAGAATTATTGGCTACTGGATCAATGTCCTACAGGTAACAAACACACGGTTTATACTAGAAAGTTTAAATTCAGTTTTGCTTTTTACCATTTACAGTATGGTAACAGTTATGTTATGAGTTATGTTAACATCACAGATCAGTCTGAATACATAAAGTTACACCAGCAAAACATCTTTTATATTTTTGTCTGTGTTATGAGAAGTTTCTGTCAGTATTCGGAATGGGTAAAAATGCCCCCAGCCGACGTGTGTCTGAGGCTAACCCTAACCCTAATCTGCTCACCTCACTACAAAACAAAGGCCCACTAAATATTTTGGGCTGAACCCAGCGGTGACTCTTCAGTGTGCACTATCAGCATGGCGGGGCTCCCTCGCCACAGAAACCACGTGTGCTTTGTGACTCTTCGTCAGATTTTTGATTTCAACATCCTAATCATCTATTCATAGAAACCTGACCCAGAGGGGCAGAGCGGAGGAGTGCCAATGAATGATGGAATTAGGCAGAAATCAAAGTGAAATGAGGGGGAGATCAGCCATTAGTGTTGGTGTGCCTGAATAGCTAATCTTTCCCTCTTTAAAACCTTAAGTAAGAGTCCACAGGGACCAATGAATTAACTTCCTGACTGCAGCAAGAACTGATGCATTAACTTTTATGAGAATGTGTGTGTGTGGAGAGAGAGTATGGGTGCATGTCTCTATAGACTCAGTGAAGTATATGTGCATTCTTGATCATAGTAGAATAACAATGAAAGTCAGTGTGTAAATGCAGGATTCATTAGTGTGTGTGTGTGTGTGCAGTGTATGTATCTGTGTGTGCAGTTGTCAGGGGTGTGAATATTACTGTACTGCTTTGTTGTGGTAATGTTGATAAATGTTTTATGGATGTTACTCTTAGAAATGTAGAATAAAAAGAAAGACAGAGAGCGAGAGACAAAGACAAAAAAGAGACTGATGGAAAGAAACGGAGAGAGAGAGAGAGAGAGAGAGAGAGAGATGAAGAAAGCAGTGTGAATGTACAGACAGATTTTTAATTTATAAACTTCACAACCTGCGCGTTGCTCACTGTTTAAAACACAATGTAGACTGAAGAATTTCTGATGCGATGACATACATTGGTGACTTGATGGCTGACTTTTCTTTGGGGCTGTTGTGTATGTACATGTATGTGTCTGTTGTAGCTCTTGTACACTTGCTCAGATGACGTTCTTGTCACACTAGCACAAAACAGCAGCTCTGAGAGCTTTTATGTCCTCTGAACGTTCCAGAAGAATCACATTCAGCGGCCGTAGAGAAACACAAACCTTATTTCTGAAGTTTGTGTTTACCGGCAGGGAACACTGAGCCCCTGTAGAATAAACAGCAGCGGCACTGTACTTCAGAAATCTTTCATTGACGATTAATTTTTGGTCTCATTTTTACACATACAAACTGATGGCTAGAAGTTAAGCTCTGTGGATTGTTCTTTAAACAAAACTGGATTGTTCTTTAAATAAACTTCCTGCCGAATGTTACACAGCCGCTGGAGACAGACAGCTGTCCACATCAGAACCTGTGCACCAGTCACAGACCTCAGATCAGCAGGGGCAAGCGCTGCGGGAGAAAGCAGAGCTCTTGAATGCATGTACACGTGCAGCTGCAGGGCATCCTGCAGTGAAAGAAACACAGTTCACAGCTGTTTGCTGTCACACACCTGTGATATGACGAGATATCTATCAGCTCTGTGTGTGTGTATTCAGCACACCATGTGCTGTGTAGTAACCTCTATAGTCCTTATTTTTTCTTACTTCTTTGTCTATTAATAATTCAAACCTGCAGTTTATATATGTAAGGTAAGACTATACCATCCAAAGTCCACATCTAGAACAGAAGAGTGAAAGTGAAAGTGACCTATTCGTCAGAATATGGTAACCCATACCTAAAATGTGACCTCTGCATTTAACCCATTTAACCCAGTAAAAGAATAGTTTATGTTTTTAAAGTTATGTAAATGTATGTAATGCAGTAAGTTACCAATCAGAAAAGTGACTGATGGTGCTGAGACTGTTTCCTCTCTCATGTAAGAACATTTACACTTATGCATTTGACAGACGCTTTTATCCAAAGCCACTTACAGTTCATTCAAGTTATACATTTTGCAAGTGCAAACCCACAACCTTTGCGTTGCTAGCGCAATGCTCTACCAACTGAGCTACAGGAAAACTTTATTTAATGGTGAAGTCTAAAAGAATCTTGTTGTTGCTGTGTGGTTGCTAGAGTGTTTATGGGGTTGCCAGGGTGGTTGCACTTGGTTTACACACTTACTGTACAATGTGACACATACTGTTACAGTACTGTTACAGTACAGTGAATTCAGTAACATCAGTAAATCTGAGAACATTTATCAAATTGTGATCCTGTATTTTGGCATGTTTGCAGAATGGTCAGAAGATTTTGTCCAAGCAGATCACCACCAAAGAGCCAGTGAAGGGTGTGTTAATGTCCTACACACTGACAGATCTGCGTATTCCCCTCTCGTATGAGGTCAGCCTCACGCCCATCACCACCTTTGGTACTGGAGATACAGTCACACGCACCATCCAGTACTCCGAGCGTAAGTCCTGCATCACAAACACAAATGATACAGATGAACTAATGGACTAAGGAGGGCTTCTGAAGCAAGTGATGCTGCTTAATGAACTTATCAGGCTAAACAACAGCACTGCATCTCTCACTTTATGACTTAAATATTGCATATTTGTATTTTTTAATACAGGACTGATATCTAATATTTTGTCTTATTAAAATGTCTTGCTGTTGATGTATAACTGCTGTGTTGTGTAAAAGGATAATGTAGAAGCCTCATTCATTTTACTGTTAAAAGGCAACAGAGAATAATCTTTATTTGATGTGAGTTTCCTTCATCTATGAACATCAGATATAATGTAGCTTTACTAAGGTCAGAGATTGGATAAAGACACTCTTCCCTTAGTTTTATTCATTGACAAACTATAAACTTGTGTGGCCAGTGTTGTGAGATACTTCACAGTTTAATCTTTTCTATTCCTGTCTATAATCTATATTGCACATTGTCAAGTGAACACTGAAGAAATACAGCAGTGATGTGCTCAGCTCTGTGTGAAGTCTAACAGTGTTAAATGTGATGAGTGAAGAGGTCCTGCTGTCAGTGATTGTTTTCCTCTGATTTCTCTTTGCATGCAGCTTACACTTACCCGAGACCTTCAGGTGAGACAGTCCTGTACTCTTACTCCATCTGTTCTTTACCCCTCTCTCTCTCTGTCTCTCTAATTCCTCTGCTCAAATAAAATGCAGCAGAGTGTGAGGGCGAGAGTGCCAGAGTGATGTGATAAAAAAGCACAACACAAAGCTCCTGCGTTCTTCTTCATTCTCTCTCCTCTCACAGTTTGAAAATGAGATAATCAGCCATTAAAGATCACTGTACAGCATACTGTAGAGTGATTAAGTGCAGTGTGTTGAGTGTTTGTTAAACGAGTGTCATTTCTGTGACTGGTACAGTATGCTGAAAGAACTTCAGTTCTCCAGAGGAGATATCTTTGACATGTCTTATAGAGACTCAGAGAGCTACCGGAATCGGTTCATCAGTTTTAATCCAGAAACATACTTAACTGTACTTAACATATAACTGTACTTAAGTATTCAGATCTGAATGCTGTGGCATCAGTAGTCTCTGCCCAGTTTACTCCACCCACTGGTGCAGGATATAGTGATGAGTTTCATTAAACTGGTTAGATGAGCAGAATTTCGGACTTTATTTTCATGCATTTGTCACATGTACAGACCATGTGTGCGGGTTCGAGGATGTGCGGATATGTGGCTTCACTCAGGACCGCAGTGATGTGTTCGACTGGAGCAGACAGAACCATCTCACACAGAACCCCAAACGTTCAGTTAACACAGGGCCTGATACAGACAGAAGTGGAACAAAAGAGGGTAAATACACAAACACACACACACACACCTGTACCCAGAATGCATTGGGAATACACACCCATTCTGTTTTTTGATAAGGATACTACATGTACATTGAGACGTCACGGCCGCAGCAGGCGGGCGATCGAGCACGTCTCCTCTCTCCACTCTACAATGTGACAGTGGCCCGGGGGCCCACAGGGACCAGCAGGGCCCCGTACTGTGTCTCCTTCTACTACCACATGAATGGGAAACATATGGGTGAGTCCACAGTTAGAATTCTGCTGCACTTACTGGGTTATGGAACAGAGGTCACTGAACTCCCTGGAATTTACAAAACCAGTACACTCTCAGAACTGCAGAAATCAGTGAATTATAATTCTTTAATAATTACTAAAGGATTATGCATCTGAAGAATGCGTCTGAATTATATATCTGTTTCCCTTAAGTGCAATGTCAGAGTGATCAATTAATGTGTGACTCATAAAGGTGACAGTTGGACTTCTGTCAAATGTTTTCCTCATCTCAGATGTGTGTGTGTGTGTCAGTGACGTTCACACTAAACTACACATTGTCACAGTTTAAGATGTCTCTGTTTTCTTGACTGTGCAGCACAGTTAGTCTCAGACAGACCCCCCACAGTCCACTCGCAGACCACCTGATGTGTTCTGCACACACACATGCCAAGAGCTGTCTTAAAACCACAAGCCCACATCTGATTTGATGACTTTATTTATGGAAATCATGGTTCATAGTCTGTGTGCTTGGATTGTGTCAGTTGTGAGCTCCTCTCTGTCCTCTGTCTGTCTGCAGGCACACTCAGTGTACTGATGAGAGTGAAGAGTACAGCCACTGTGGACTCAGCAGTCTGGACTCTCTCTGGACATCAGGGGCCGGAGTGGAGGAAGGCAGATGCTGTTATCTACCCAAAAGGACCCTTCCAGGTACGACTGCAGTATGTGTGTAGATGTGTGTGTTTAAGAGTCTGTCTGTGTGCAAGGTGTGTTGTACAGTGTGCGTGTGTGTAAGTGTGGCTTTGTAAAAGTGTGTGTTTAGATTTGGCAGTAGCATTTGTAGGTTTGGTCGGGGGTGTATTTACACTACCGTTCAGAAGTTTAGGGCCACGTACTCACTTTTTTCTCATTTTTTTCACAATTTTGAATGAAACTATAGGAAATATGCTGTGATTTAAACATCCAAAGTAAATCAGGACAGTTAGATTTGAGCATCTTCAGTTTAGTTACTCTTCACCTAGAATTAAATATGCTCTTGGCATTTTATAACTCATTATCTTGAGGCATCAACCTGAGATGAATTATATTAAACAGTTTTGAAGGGGTCTATTCATATTTCAAAAACATTTTTATATAATATAACAAAAATTAAAAGCAATAAATAACATAAACAAACGCAATAAACAAATATATAAACACAATAAAACAAAAAATGTGTAAATGCTTAATATCAGAGACTATACACTTTCTGAAGTTTAAATACAGTGTAACAAAATACAATTTTCAGTTTAATTTACAGTTAAGTACAAGTGGTAATTCTGATCTCTCTGAGTCTGTCAGAGAACATCAACTTTTCTATCTAAAGTCTCTGCGTATCTTAATGGAAGAGGTGACCGCGGGCTGAAACACTGAGCACTGTGTGACAGATGCCAGCAGGGAAACAAAACTTTACAACAAAAGAGTTCAGCGACAGAGAGACGGCTGCTAATTAGTTTTGCTTAATTATGATTTTCTGAAAAGATGGAGCTGAAGAGAACAGAGAAAGAATCTACAATTGAGTTACACCTCCAGTGTGTGTCAGTAAATCTGTCTGTCTGTGTTTAATAAACACAGATGAAATGAAAATGGACATGTCTGCTTTAATGCACTCATGTGAGTGGAGGGGTTCAGTGAGACAGCGGTGTAACTCTTGTGTGTCTCTGTCAGGTGGTTTTTGAAGGTATCCGTGGAAATGGCTTTGAGGGAGACATTGCGATTGATGATGTCTCGGTTGCCAAGGGAAAATGCAAACAACAGGATAATGTGAACAAAACAGGTCTGTACCATCTACTGTACAGAGAATGAGAAACAGGAAGTATTTAGAAATAAAAGACAGGAAGTGATGATGGCCATGATGGCTAAATGCCATTCTGCTCTGACTGCTGTACCTGAACACACATGAGGACTGCTGCTAAATCACACACACAGACCACACACTGAAACCTGTTCCTGCTGCTGGCTCTCCTCTGTTCTCCTCTGATTCAGCTCGTTTCTCCTCTGTCTCTTCTCTTTTCTCCTCTTTCTATTTAGATGTGCACATTACAAAGATACAGAAATACAGTAATAACTGTCAATCATGTAAACATGTATTTTCAGAATTTAGCAGAATTTAGATGATGATTGTGCGATTGTGCAATTTCATGTTGGCTTATAATATTGTGTTTGCTTATATTTACAGCAATGCTCTCTGGAAGTGACCAGAGTCTTTACTGTCTCCCTCTGAGCGTCCAGCTCTTCTGCATCGTCTGCCTGACGCTCCTCTTGAGATGATAGAGATCCCCCTGCGTAAGACACGCCCCCTGTGGTAGCAATAAGATCTGCCCTAACACTTCCTGCTGCTGCCTTCCTCATCCTCACTTCCTCCTCTGTTTCCTGTGTCCCATGCTGACACTCACATCCTGTTTCCTGGACCTCACAACTCCTGTACTACTGCACATGTGTGCAGTATGTATTTTCTCCTGACTTCTCCTGATCTTAATTTCAAGTGTACTTCCTGTTTTCAGGCGTCTACATTAACTTCCTCCATTCACCCCCGTGTATGTATCTGACACACCAAAGTGTCAACTCTGTTACCAAAGATGAAGGAGGGCTTCAGCATGACCAGACAGCTGAGAGCAACACGAGAATGCCAGATGAACTGTTTACTCCTGAGACTGCTGCATGGAGAGGTGATTTCCTTAAGACATTAGCATTACGAGAAGTAACCAGAGAAAGAATGGATGCCAGATGGTCATGATGACATTCACATGTATACAGTATATGTGTACATGACTAATATAAATGTGAAAATAAAGAAGCACAAATTTATATCTTTTATGGAAGTAATTTTGGTTCATTTGTGGTATTTTGTCAGTTTGAATTCCCGTATAATTTATTTTCTTTTGGCTTTCTCTCAAAATAACATGTCCCTACTGCATTTGCTGGTCAGTCCATTAGGAGGTCAAATGTGCTTCCTAAAATGTTACAACGGGAACTGGAGATACTGTGAGAACATCTGAGCTTCATCAAACGGCCAGGAGAGTGTTGACCTACATGTTCTCATGTAGCAATAGACCCACGGGAGCTAATCTGGAGAAAAAGTTATCTTTTTCATGGATTTAAAGATGGACACCTCCGCGTAATCAGAGTTCAGTTGGCATTGATGATCAAAAATGTCATTGTGTGTAATTACAGTAAGTATGTGAAGCTTTTCACAAACTGTCATTGACAAACGTTGTACTTTGGTTTGGAAGTTGTAAGATGGCAGCAAACAGTGTTGACATGAAAGAACAATCGCTCTGTTTTGGCACACGCCAAAAAATGTAAATCAGTCAGTGGACTCATGACAATCAAACATCTTGACTGTGTGTGTGTTGAGGAGCGAGAGATTTGAATAATCTCCCACATCTTTAAATGAAATGCTGCATTTATTCATGGATGCCAACAGTTAGAGATTCAGATGCAGTATGTATTGTTATAATGATCTCACTGCAGATTTAGCTTAATGTAAATGTTCCCCTTTCTGAAGCTCTTGTCATGGACAGGAACATTAGCTCACTGTTACAGGTTGGTACCAATGTTTGATGTCTGATGAATAAGAGTGTGTGTCTGGTTCTCTTTCAGTTCTGATGTGTTCTTTATTCATCATCTAGAGTAATATGATGTGTCTGCTGAAGAGATGATGAACCTCAGGTACGTACACAGGCCACAAGCTTCAGAGTCTGGAAAGAGTTCAACCACAATCCAGGTTCCTCAGCAGCTGTAATACTGATGATGAGCGGATGAATGTAAATGAGTGACTGATGAAACTGGAGCATGTCTCATTGCAATATATGAAATGTGCCATTAGTGTTTAACACACAGATCCCGGGTCAGTGCGGTCTGATTAGTTTTAACTGCCAGGCTACCAAGAGAGCGTTTTGTTACTGTTTGTTCTGAATTGTCCTTATTTATCCACCCAGTGTGTCCCCTGATCATGTCCATGTATGAGAACCAGCCCTAAAACATTTGTGCATGAACTGTACAGCCAGACGTCAGTAGAATGTACTGTAGGGCCATTTCCTGCCCTGTCTGATCTGGAGTCAGTAGATTCTCTTCTGAAGCACTGCTGAAGCTGATGTTCTCTGGATCATACCGCATTACACCTGATTCACTGACAGCATATATAACTGAATCTCACATTCACCCCAGATCACAAGAACATTGTATTTTACATAAAGAAAATTAAACCTGTTTTAAGAGCACTTAGATATTTTGTATTGCATTTTGATGACAGTTACACATTTTCTGGGTTTTTAGTATATTTTGTTACTCTCAATTTTAATGTCTGTAACGTAGTATTTTTATGTTGCTACAATATTTTTTGTAAATGTGAATGAAGGCACATGTAATAGACATTTGTTTTGCAACAACAAAGATTCTAAAAACAGGTGTCAATTTTCTTTATGCAAAATCATGTACATTTAATGTAATACTTTTGAAATAGGGTGAAATGTGACGGGCTTCATGAGATAAAACAGCAGAAGTTTTGACCTGAAGGTGTATCTGAAACTCAAACACATTCTCATAACTGTTGGAGTGTGTCAGTGTTGAGCTGATCATTAGAGGACGCTCAGCTCTGATCAGACCAGACAGAGAGAGAGAGCTTCTGTTCTTCTGTTCATTGTTTGTTTTTGGATGTACCAGCGCACAGGTTGTAGTGCTGATGTTACATATTCTCTGTTCTGTAATGAAATATTTTAGAGGAAAAATATATTTGAAATATGACAACAAGATGTATAAATAAATAACTGTTAAAATATCTTTTTGTGTTGTGGTCTGAAGCATGATGCGTTCCTAAAGCTTTGCTCGCTAGAACTTTGTTGTAAATGTTAAGATTATTATTCAGTGTGAAGGTGTTATAAACCTGCTGTTTCAGAGCATCATACTGCATCTGTTAATCACATACTTGCACGCTCCTCAGCAGACAACCCGATTTACACCAGGAACAATTAGCAGAGGAAAATCCTTACTGAGGAAATTCTGTACAGATGAAACATTTATAATGGTAAGACACGTTTCAGTCCATCTAGAATGTTAATTATCATGATGTCATGATTAAGTTTTTTGGCTTTTGTGTCTGAAATTGTAAAGTCTGAAATTTCAAGATGGTCAAATTTTTTTAATTAAAATTATCTAAGCTATACAAAATATGGTCTATTCATTTAACAGATATATTCTTACTGTATTGTCTCTTGTGCCTGTTTTATTCTGAGGTATTTTAAGAGAAATGATTGGAAGCCACATCTAGAATTAAATGTTCTTGAGCTTTTGAAATAAAAACAAGAAAACTGAATAGATACTTTTGTATGATTCCAATATGGATACAATCTGTATGTAGGTTTATGAACTACATATAGAAGAGTATTGTAAAGATTTCCCAAAATATTTCATTGTGTGGTTTACAGAAAACAATCAATGTTTAGTAAATGAATTATTTCATATCTGGGTGAACTAGTCCTCAAGTCTGAGGAGCTATAAAAGCACAAGAGATAAAACTCCCGATATTTCCCATTGCAATTCTATAACATTTTTGTATTTTCTATATTTTACCCCTCACTGCTGTTGCTTTATATAAGACACACTGAAGGTCATTCAGCTTGATGAATCTTTCTGTGAGATCTTCAGCATCACTCAGCATCAGGTTCTACATCTGCTGGGCCAGAATGTAGATATAAATTCTTTACTTTTACACACTTTATGTTGAACCTGTTTTCTAATATTCAGATGCAGGGAATTTAACCTGATCATGTACTTCTCTTCACTACAATAATAACAGCAGGTCTGCACGATGGCAACAGTGTTTGAACAAATATTCAGTAACACAAGTTAATGTTCTAGTGTGAGGAACTTGAAATGAAACAAAAGTCAACATCAGCTCATATTGTATCTGTCATATTAAAGAAGATAGAGTTTGTGTTTATTCAACTGAAGATGATGAGTTTGTTTGACAGATATAATTTCTGCCTTTAGAAACAGACTGAAAGATGCAAAGACAACACAGAACACTTCTACACAGAACGAATCTTTTCATCTCACTGAAACTCGTCGATGCATTGAAAAGAGACGCCTCTCTCTCTCTCTCTCTCTCTCTCTCTCTCTCTCGGGTTTGTGAGGTTTTCTCTCAGAACTTTATTAATAGAGATTTACTCCAGCGAGTCTTTCACAGGCCTGACTCGCATCTCAAACACTTTCTCTCATCCCCACACTGCTTCTAAACACCGCACTGTAGGCCTCCGTGCAGCTCGATTTCACCAACAAATGTGTCTAACAGAGCCTGGACAGATGGGCCCCATGAGCTGAGGCCCTAAATTGAAAAGAAATTGGGATTCTAACAAGACTCCAGAGCTCTGCTTAGCTTTGACAAGCCCCTCTGAAAACAGAAGCATTAAAGCTCTCCACAACTGACATGCACATTGGAACAGGCCTCTGTGTTCTACAGAGGAGAACGGACCTCTGGGGCCAGAACCGGAGAGAGCAGGCAATCGAGAATGTTCCAAAATGTACTTTATTCTCCTGTTGTTCTCAACATGATGGTGTTTCTGTCAAAGCATGTCTGTTGTTTGGAGACATGCTGAAGTATTTCCACCTCAACAAACGAATCTCAGCGAATCAGGTTACACTGATTCACTAATCAAAAATCATCTTTTGTTAAGCATTTTCATTTCATTATTTAGACGACACTTGCAAAGCAATCTTATGAGACAAAGCACAAGCAATCTGTCACTGAGGAGCTAACATCTTTAGCAACAGTGTAAAACTCAATTTCAGTTAACCAGAGGAACACAACCAGTTAACCAGAGGAACTCAACCAGTTAACCAGAGGAACACAAAACTATAAATTCACTCTGTAGTTCTTGGTTGGATCAGTTTTTTGAAAAATGGTTTTGGAGATATTTAAATTAATTACAAATTAAAACAAAATTTTCAATAAAACAAGCTTAAAAACAATTCAATTAGAAAAAGGGAGAAAATCTGGGAACAACTGGAATATTTCTGTATAAATTGGGAGTTTTTCATTTTAAAACAATGTGTGTTGCACCTGGAGACACGGCAACATGAAGTAAAAACCACCCAGTCCACCTGCTCAGTAAATATTACTTTACATGTAAATGCGCCTCTTATTGAACTAGTTCTGTTTAATTTACAAAAATCCCAAATTCAGTATCTCAGAAAATGAGAATATTGTGAGACGGTTCAGTATTGAAGACAGCTGGTGCCACACTCTAATCAGCTAATGAACTCAAAACACCTGCAAAGGCCTTTAAATGGTCTCTCAGTCTAGTTCTGTAGGCTACACAATCATGGGCAAGACTGCTGACCGATATATAACCTTCCTGTTGAATTTATATATATAGCGTGAGATCTCAGACGCCAGACGCTTAAATATGATAAGATGAGAAATAAATAAATAAATGAAGTATTAGGGAGCCTCTTTGATTTATGAGTCCTGATGACTCACCGAACTCAAAACATGATCTCAGGGGCTGAAACACTTTCTAATTAAAGGCAATATAAACACTTCATAACACACTTTACTCGCATATCTCCAAGTGAAACAGGCCCTACTGTTCACTGTGTGTGTGTGAGTGGCGATCTCTGAATATCAGCTGGAGTAAAGAGTGTTCTCCTCATGATGAAGTGAATCAGAAGTCATGTTTCATCTCTACAGCTGCTGACAGAAGAGAAATACAGAAGATTTAGACACTTGATCTAAGCTGTACATCTTATCAGTGTGTGTTCACTGCTATTACAGCATGCAGTTCTTAAAGATCAGCTGCTTAAACACGACACATAGCACACAGACGCCCACACTCTGATGATGTCATGCTGCACAGGCGCTTACATCACTGTTACTCTTGCTAACAGGGCTGTTGGTTTGTGAGCGATGCTGCGTCTCAGCTCCTGCAGCTTGTTGTAGAGACGTGCGGTTAGTTTATAAATGAGCTGAAAAATCCCTGTGATCATTTCATCAGGGTCGCAGGCGTGTGTATAACGAGCAGAATTCAAGCTAATAAAGAACATTTGCAGATTTCCTTCAAACTTTGTAACAGATAAAAATAGATATTTGTAGATTGGTAGAAGCTGTTATAAATGTCCAGGGTCTGTGGACTGACTGGAGTTTGATGGAAAAACATCAAGCAGCAGCTGCTTCACAAGGAGGTGTGTTGTGCACATGCACACTCACTCGCTCTCTCTCTCTGTTGTCATCTACTATTTATTGTTTTGCTTTGGTTTCCTCTGATTGTTATGCCCATGCTGTAAAAATGCAATTAAAGATTGTGAGACTGATACTCTGTGGTTGATAAAAAGCTCTTTGTTTTGGAATGCTGCTGTTTTCCGGCAGGTCTGTGTAAATTCTGTCTAGTTTCCTGCAGGATTTAACACAGCATCAGTTATATTGAGTTTAAACGTGTACAGGTGAATGAATTAAACATTTTGTTACTTCATGGAAATGTTAGGGAAACATTCTTACAACCTAGAATTGTTAGTTGGGGGCATACTGTAACATTGTTCACATGAACTAAATTATTATATATAAAATTAATATTATGAGAATCAATGTTGGGTTCAAATCATCTGTTTATCTTGTGACCAGCCAGTTTACAGCACACAAACTGTAACATGACATTTTTCAGAGCAATAGCACTCGACACTCAAAGTGGAAATATCACCTTTTATTACTGTTGACCTCTGAGAGACCAAACAATGAGAACGTCTATCAGAGCAGAACATGAGAGCTAAACGTTTGGGGCTGATTGTTAAACATGTAAATGAAGTCAGTTACCTGAAATTAAAACAGCTCATGTAACAGCCCCTCCTCCCTCTGTTGTCCCTCAGACAGGTACTGCTCAGTTTCCTGTGCCTGCATCTCTGTTCTGTCTGATCATGTGACTGTTGGCTTTAATCAGCATAATCTGAATATGAATTCCTATCATTACAGTATCACCTAATTGCTTTCAGGAATAAATTAAAGTTTATTTCCGAATCATTACCAAGATAGCTTTTGTTAATTAGCACTTCAGTATTTTCCTCACATCTCACAGATTGGTCCAGAGGTTTGGTGTGAAGTCGGCTGTCTGAGAGGGATTTACTCGACTAAACTGAGATAAAACCATCAAAGTTGACATTTACACAGAGACGAACAGAGCATTTCAACTGAAGTAATAACACAGACATAGCTCCATGTTTTTAAACATCGCTTTTTACAAATTTTCATTGTTTTAAAGCAGCTGTACATGAATGATATCTTTAAAGCAGAGTACACAGCACACACAGACAGACACACACACACACACACACACACAGACACAGAGAAAACAAAGGAGGAGAAACCCAGGTAATATATTATCCAGACTATACAGTCATATATGGGGTATGAACAGATAGAATGAAAATATTATTAATAATAAGTGCAAAATTAAAGCTGATGACAGCAGCCTCCTGACGGGCAGTACAAGAGCAGGGGAGCTGAAATGTTTGTGAAATGATGAGTCATTTGAAACCTGTTTTGTTCTCCTTCACTTTCATTTATTCCAGATTAAACTGATAATGGGATGAAACACAGACAGTGCAGCTGCTCTTTCTCGCTGTGAGGTGATTTGTAATGATCTGTCACTGCTGTGTTTTCACCAAAACCATCACAACACAGAAAATAAGCACACAGCAAAACATCCCCGTCTGTCACTAAACCCAAAAGACTCATCGTCATTGTTTCTGCATTTGTTTTGCTGTTCTGGGTGGTCTTTAACCTTCATATGAGTAATGAAACTAGTGACACTAGCAGATAGCACTAACTTGCCTCTTGAGTTGATCTTGAGTTGCCTGCAACAGACAAACTCTGAAAGGGTCTGTTTGTCATTCAAGAAGTATGACACCTGCAGTCTGCACAACATCAACACAAACACTGAACATTTAGTTGACTGATGACAGGATGAGCAGCTAAACCACTGCTGTAAGACCAAGCTACAAACTCTGCAGCATCTACAGTAGCCGCACGTGTGATACAGTAGCCAGATCTTCTTTCTGTTTACACTTCATTGTAAAAGTTACAGACTGACAAACCCAACAGCTCACATTATAAATCATTATTATAATAGTTTCTGTATTGTTTTAAGGTAGGGACAGAATTTTGAACACTGATCTTTCATGTACTTGCTCAATAACTGATTTTTGCTTATGTTAAAAAATGAATACCAGATTCTAACATGGTTCATGTAAATGACGAACAGATTGATTGTAATTTCTGCATTGTGTGGTTTGTTTCATCGCAGTGAAATGATTTCTGCTGCTCATTACTTTGTTTTGAATTTGAGCTGTTGAGCTCGTTTTGATGAGCTGTCACACTAATGACTCCTCAGTGTGGATCTGCACAATGAAATAATATCATCTGACAGAATTAGTGAATATTAACTAGTAAATATTGTGACTTTAAATGACTCTAATGTAGTTAGTAACTTGCAGTAGTTAACTACCTCATTAAAAACCTGACAGTAGTTTAGCTGCTTAAAATGGTGAGCAGCTATGAGAGTGCTTTAGATATAGTTTCCCCAACAATGGTGTATATATTAATAAATGTAACTATAGTTAACTTACCTAATGTCTAAAGTTTGCTGCATTTTATGAGACCTTACATGGAGTATTTGTGTTTTATACTCCACACATTGAACATTAATAACTCATCATACAGTACTTGTTTTTAAACACACTGTGCATCAGATATTTTAAACATGTAGTGAATGTGATAATTGTAATACACAAGAGCTGCTGTGTTCAATCATCTCAGAGCTGCTTGCTTACAATGTGTGTTTAATTGAAATAAACAGGATGGATGTCTTCAATATGTAAGTGAGACCTGTAAAACATGAGAAGTCTCTTGTCTCTGTGTGAAGGAACGACATGAAGAAGGCAGTGGAGGAAATCTGTGGAGTGGATTCTGTATCTTAAGGTGGAGCTTCATGAGGTACAAATCATTTTGTTGTATGTGTAGTTTTACTAATGTGCACACCAAACAAAAGTACAAAACTTAACAAAAGACAATAGAACTTTAGAATAAAATTAAATAATTATTATTGGTTTTGTTTAAAATACACATAATTATTTTGTATTTTTGACTTATTCTTCTTAGTATGACAACATAACAAAAGTTTTCTCAAAAGTAAAACAAGTTATATTGAGGAAACAAGACAGAAAAATAACAGCATCTTACTTTTGTTTTGGCATTTACTCCAAATATATCTGTAATATATAGAAGCCGGTTTCTTGCTCAGCAAGAATAAAACTGAAAAGAACATGATTCATACCTCAGTGCCTCTGAACATTACAGATGTAGCTCTGGATGTGGACTTTATCACCTAATAAAACACACCACACTGACAAGCTCAACCAGTGTCAAAAACTACAAAACAAAATGTCTACACTCCCAAATTTATGCCACAGTTCTTGATTTAAACTGATGTGAGGTGACACCAGCACAACTAGCGCAGCGGACAAACTTTACACACTGTTACCACCTTGCTATCAGCTCACAGCGCCTGCAGTCAGCAGCTTCCCCCGCGCCTGACATCCATCACAGCTACTGGAGGCTGAGCCAGATCAAACCTGGAGCAGATGTGTGTGTGTGTGTGTGTGTGTGTGTGTGTGTGTGACTGATGAGTCATTCAGAGTCTCAACACGTCCATTTCAGTCCTGTCAGACCTACACACTGATATTCTTTCACACACACACACAGATTTCAAGGAAGCTCCAGTATGGATGTTCATCAAAGATTTGAGTTATAGGTTTGTTCTCCACGTAATAAACTTCTGCAACTCACCCAGCTCAAAGGGCTTAACATACTGATGTCATATAAGCTTTTTTCATTTTCAGCCTCATCTACACATCCATGTGTGCATTTAATGTTTAAATTATCTCCCAACTTTAGAATAACAGCAGTTATTAGAATGTTAAAACTTAAAATGTGACCTACAGTAATGCAGTGTGTGACTATTAAAGTTCTTAAAGCAGATACTTCTGACTTCGAATGTATTTCTGACATTCATGACTGTACCCTCCATTGAGGTCCTTATCACAGTGGTTTTCTGAGGGGAATGTAATAAAAGTTGTACAATAAGTGTCTGATATTAATATTAATGCTGCAAAGATACTGTAAACACTAAGATAACGACTCTCTCATCAGAGCTGCCTCAGCGATATTAAATGATATTAAAAAACAGGAAAACAGGATTGGGATACAAGCTGTATTTCACTACTGTATGTTTTTCTGTATACATAAATGATGTGGTATATGAGAACATGTTGCATGATGAGTGAACTCATATTAACTGTTGATGTCAGCTGCTCATAGTTTTACATGTGTGACCATCTGCTGCCTGTCATAAAACAATGTGTCAGTCAGTCTCTCTCCACATCACCATCAGCGGCAGAACAGAGCTGAATCATTGAAAGAACAATGACGCAAAAAATGCTTCACAAACATATAACATAAAAACCGCGAAGAGTCTTCAAAATTCTTCTTTTGTGTTCTACAGAAAAGCAAAAGGATTTGGAATAAAAAAGGTATGTAAATAACAACAGAAGGTTAATTTAGGCATGAACCATCCAGACCCCTGAGAAATCAGAAGACAGAGCAGGTAAGAGGAGGAAGCGTCTGGCCAGACATCCTCCCCAGACTTTCCTAATTACCTTCTGCGGCACAACATGAGAAGAGAAGCAGATCTGCCCTAATGAATGAAAACAGATGGACTAGCCTGCAGATGAGAAGGAGGGAGAGAAAGAGAGAGAGAGGGAGAGACTGCCAAGAGTTCTGGGGAGGTGTAGAGAAGGTGGGAACACAGGAACACATAAACAACATGAGAATAAAAATCAGATGGAATAGACAGAAAATGAAAATAAAGGTGAAACTGAGAGAAAAGGAATAAGGAAGCCTGAGGCTCAAGAGCATCTCATAAAGAGGAGAAAAACAGTGATGAGAGTGATGGAGTGAATGAAGACAGGCAGTTGTGAGGGGCGTCAGGGAAGTGAATTAGCTGTAGAAGGGTGAGCTCAGGGATTTGGACACCCAGACAAATAGAACTGCTGTTTAGATGAGAACATTTTTATCAATTTTACACCTTCATAAACACACACGCAGGCACACATACGCACACAGGCACACACACTTAAAAACACAGACACACACAAAAACACAGTAAATTGTGAATGCTTTTGATTTGTGAGGACTTGAACATGCGCTCTGCCCCATTAGTGTAGCTAATCATGAGCACCTCTGTGGTTCAAGAGTACAGCACTGCATTAGTTAGTTAAACTCAACCCCTAACCTTTACCATGACCACTGACAGTTCATTAACTAGCACCTGCCACTTCTACGTCTACATGGTTCTATTTGAAAAAACTAGTGAAGCTAGTTAGCTAGTTTCTATTTGAAGTTTCTAAATAAGCTGCAGTTTGGAGCAGATGATGATGATAGTCAAAGGTGTACTGAAACTAACCTCAATATACCTGTATAAGTTACCGTCTGATGTCCTCATAGTTATCAGTGTGACCTGTCAAAGATCTCACAGTGGTGCCTAATAAACAGGCAAATCACTTCACACCAGCCCCTTTACTTGATGTTAGTAAACAGCCTCAGAAACATTATTACAAACAAACAACGAAGAAACACAAACAGAAGCAGACAATTTGAGGTGAATATTGTGAATATGTTGTTGTTTTGGCTACAACAGATGACACAAAGATTGCATTAGATTGCCTGAAGGTTTGTGTGTGTGTGTGTGTGTGTGTGTGTGTGTGTGTGCGTGCGTGTGTGTGCGTGTGTGTGTGTGTGTGTTGTTCTTTATCTGGTGCAGGTCACATTCACACACTGCTCGCAATAAGAGCTGAGTTATTGGAGACATCAGGATAAGACCACAGAACAAACCAGTATTAATGCAGCTTTCCTCTGAACCTGCAAATCTGTGACTCTGGGCTCTCACACACACAAGCACAAGCACACTCACACACGTACATACAAACATATGTGCACACAAAGACACACACATGCACAAAACCATACATTAGTCAAACATCTCTAAATTACTACATCAAGGCAGATGGCTTACACAGCAGAATCCATCAGAAGTGAATCATCCAATCAGCTGATTGACTGCAGAATCAATCTAATACCGGCAGATGAGTGTGATTATAAAACACATGATAGTAGAAGCTGCTGCAGCAGCAAATGCAGAATAATGCAGCTCTGTCCAAGCCTTGAGTCTTTATTATATGAAGCAGACTGATGAATCTGTGTTTGCTATAAAACAGCCTGTTTGGTTTAATATACAGGAAAACAACCCTGTGTAAATGAATCCAGCTCTGATCACTCATGATAACAGTCATGCTGCACTTATCAGCCAATCAGAATCAATATTTCACACTCACGTTGGTCACAGATGTTATCATTATAATGAGATAAACAGCAAAGGACCTGTTTGAAGCCACCAAAGTGTGACATTGAAAGACAGGAAGGTTGTTTTTAGTGTAGTGAGAGAGGGAGAGATGCACCTATATTTCACATGAGCAGTCTGAAGAAACTCTGGAGATGAGCCCTCGACCACAGCAGATATTTTTAATCTGTCACTGCACCTCAGTTTTTGTGTACTTGTTAACTATCCGAAACAATACACGTCAGAGTGTTTAGTGAATTGAAGAATAAACATTATTTTTTTCTCAGCTTCTGTTATTATCTACTCGCCGTAATGCTGATTTAAATCAGTTTTGACATGATCAAATCTAAAGCTTCAGTACATGTGTGTACAGACCAAAAGGTGGCAGATATTCAATACAGAATGATATACATTTCTATCTGTTTAAATACAGCACAATCATCATGAACATTTTTATGCTGTCATAGTTGATGGTAATAGTTATTATTTATAATAGTCTTATTGTGACCATCAGAAAGCAAAAGAACAGAAAACGTAAGAACAGATCATTTACAATGAAAGTGTGTGACCTCAAATGCTCCGATGACCTTCTGACCACACACACATTTTTGCACACCTGCTAAACAGAGACAGACTGCCAGTGTCCAGTGTGAAATCTAAGCACATAACATTTATTGTTAGACATTGTTTTGATATCTAATTTATCAAGCAAAGTAAGTGCCTGCAGTAGGTTCAGAACTGTGTAGTGTGGCATCATTTACCAGTCCAAACACTCCAAAGAGCAAAACTATTCATGAGACGGTCACTTTAATATATAAAGATCCAGGAGAGAGTTTCCTTCATTTAAATCTAATAATCTGCCAGAGTGAGTGAGCAGAACACATTCAAGTGGCTTTACAACTTGTAAAACTATGATGTGAAATGATGTCAGAAACAAGCGCACTTATGTGAATAATCTTCAGAGCGTCTGTGGTTCTGTAGCTGAGCAAAGCTCCTCCTTCTTAACACAAACACACACAGAAGCTGCTGCAGAGGTCAGGTGTAACTAATGCACTCTGGAGGTTTGGAGGGGGTGTTTCCTGCTCATGCTGCCAGCAGCTCTCAGATCTTCCCTTTAGCTTATTAATAAAGACACTTGGCAAGCAGCACCGGAGCCAAAGCATCTGTCTGTTCTGAGAACAGGGCCTGACATCAGAATATATCATTCTTATATGCAAAATGACCTTGAGCTGGGCACATACGTTCTGCCACATCTAATGCAGCTCTCTCAAGACATCACAGACAAAAAGCAAACTGCAAATCAACTCACAAGGTTTCCTGGTGGCCAATGTCACCTTCAGAGAGACTACAGAGAGCTATTGCAAACAATAGCTCATAATAACAATAGCTCAATAGCTCATGTAGATCATAACCACACACACATAAACAGAGTATATTAATTCCTAAACATGGAACAGTAACGAAATGGCAGTTTGTGGTAACTGATCCCTCCTGCTCTCCATGTCTCCAGGATCCAGCATGGCCTCTCATCTGAGCTCTTCTCCCCAACATCCCTCACTGCCTCAGAGCTCAATGTTACACACACCTGATGAATCATTCCTGGAAAAATCTGTTCTGCTCTTGTGGGGAAAGGGTGTAAAAACATTCCCAGATCTCCTGCCTGAGTTTCTGTGGGAAATTCAGGGAACACTTCATTTGGAAATCTGTGAGTATTGGAATATAAAACTCAAGCAACAGAGGAAATAAAGACTAATATTTACACTCTGTTTTTTCTGCCTTGCTGCTAACAAGAAATATTGACACTATTTTAAAGCAATAAGTTGATATTTACAGAATTTTAACAAAGCTGGTAGAGCAACAATAATTCCAAACATGATACAGTGAATTCATCATGAAGTGTTTCAGTGACTGAAGCGCAACAGCGACAGAAGAAACCGTTCAAGCAGAAATACACTGTCAAATGTTCTGTCACTGTTCACCGTCATGTCCTTCCAAAGCAACATGTGAAACACATCAGAGCCTCTCTTCTCTACATGGAAAATGAATTTATACTGAAAAACACAACAAGACCACAACATCATAAAGTAGCTGTGTACTATATTTACAGTCTTCTACAGTCATACAGCATCTATCTGTAGGAAACTGACTGAAAGTGGCTGATAACATTCTGTGCTGTTAAAGCTCCCAAATGTTATTAACAGTGTTTGATTTAAGAACAGTCACACCTGGTGTGAACTCATTCACACCAAATGCCATTGGTTCCTGCATATCATGTGACCGATCAATGCGCTGCACATTTAAAACAATAACCTCTAATGAGATTTGAGAGCTGTAGTACAGATACAGAAGAAGAATGAAAATAATGAGCTAACAGTGTGTCAAGCCAGTCGGCCTAAGTGAGGACAGTACATTTACACACAGACATCAAACAGGGGACAGTTCAGTACTCAGCTGCAGTCCCCCGTGTGCTGTCTAAACTGTCCGGGGGAAGATCAACAGAAAAATGTTTGACAGAACAAACATTAAAGTTCCTGCTGTTCTTTTGTTATAGCTGGACACCGTGACTCTGGTCCCTGGAGGTCTAGCAGCAATATGTTTTAAATGAGCTGGGTTTTAATGGTCTAAAGCCACACTCCAATACAGTGAAGCATTATTACAGCCCTAAATCAGTGATCAGAAGCTCAGCTGCTCAAGAATTTCATTTATCATGTTCTGAATGTGTCTGTGAATCCATCACACACACACCTACAGAAATTACACACTAGCATAAACTGTGTTATTGCAGTCAGACTAACAGTGAAGGTGACCAGAGAGATTCTGCATGAATAATAAATAATATTATTGCTCATACATACATTCTCATATCTCCAGGATTACATCCATCAAATCTATTTAATTACACATATTACTGAATTCTGACAATTAAGCAAGTAGGACATCCTATCACTGAATCCGAAAGCAATGATTGGATGAATATTTTACAGTACTTCACCATCCACAGAAGATATACTGTATATTTGTATAAATATATTTAGACCACATTGCTACATTATACAATGAATGAAATAAAGTCTAATGTTTAGTTATCTGAAAGTCACACTCAGATTGAGTTCAAACACTGAAACAATCACCAACCACTGTATGCCAAATGCTCTTCATCCCTCCATCATCATCACGCAAACAAAACTAGACAAATAAACAAACAGCAGTCATGGATTGTTTTTCTGGTCCTTATGATCAATTGTGTTTGGATGTTAATTACAGTCTCTTAGGACACACTGTATAATTAAAGTTCATTAGAGTGATATTCATTAAGAGAGGTCTTGCTCGCCCTCTCTCTCTCTTCCTTCATCCTCTCCATTATATTCTTTCTAATGTCTTTGATTGGTTCTCCGCAGGGCATGAGAGGAAAATGCTACAGAATGCCCCAAAAAGTCCTCATGCTGGTAAGAAATAAAACAAGGCAAATATTACCTCTTAATAAAAAAGACAGATATATAGATATATACAGATGTAGATAGAGAGTGAGTACAGCTCGATCACTGCTCTGCCAAAGACAGCCTCTTACACACATACACACACACACACACACACACACACACACACACACGCACCTTTGAGGACAAACGCTGGCTAATGTTGATGAAGCAGCAGTCATGCTGTTAGGTGTTGTGTGGTATAGGAACTGAAGACAGATGGAAGAAGACGCTCAGTTTTCTGTTATCATTCTCTCTCTCTCTCTCTCTCTCTCTCTCTCTCTCTCTCAGGAGATCAAGGAGTCTCAGCATCACAGAACCTGATTAGTTACTGAGGTCAAAGTTCACGACATCTGCTAATGAGATGTATGATCAGGAAATACATGTGATTACTGCTCTCTCTCTCTCTCTCTCTCTGATTTAAAGCTGCGTTCTGCATTGATTAGTGCTCATACATATTCACACTCTACAGCAGAAACTCCACTAGAGAAATAAAAGGTCAGTTTCTATTGAAATTTGAATAGTCATTTGAATCCACTAAATGTGATTAAAAATGAACAGAGCAATCTATGACTGACCTCATATTCATGCCTGGGCTGAAAGCAGCCAGCAGGAACCCATTCTACCTGTCTCTCTCTCTCCCTGATGGACAAACTCCACACAGATGAAACAGAAGTTTACATCAAAAGTAAAGCCACACTGTCATGTGGGGAGTGCCGGACAGATGTGTTGTGCCGGACGGCTGTGTTGTGCCGGACGGCTGTGTTGTGCCGGACAGATGTGTTGTGCCGGACGGCTGTGTTGTGCCGGACGGCTGTGTTGTGCCGGACGGCTGTGTTGTGCCGGACGGATGTGTTGTGCCGGACGGCTGTGTTGTGCCGGACGGATGTGTTGTGCCGGACGGATGTGTTGTGCCGGACGGCTGTGTTGTGCCGGACGGCTGTGTTGTGCCGGACAGATGTGTTGTGCCGGACAGATGTGTTGTGCCGGACGGCTGTGTTGTGCCGGACAGATGTGTTGTGCCGGACAGATGTGTTGTGCCGGACAGATGTGTTGTGCTCCACTTACAGCAGTATTATCTTGTATTATGTACAAATAAAAAAGTCAATGCCTATGAAAGAAATAAACCAATCAGGTGTAACACTGCACTATAATATCACAATGTCAAAACTGAACCATAAGAAAAATATCCCTCTAAAAGTGGCAATGATATTTGACAGCTGTATGGGATTTATGTTTGGCAATAAAACGGTTCTTGAGTGACTCTTTGGCACTTTCCAGGGAAACCCATATAACAGATTTCTGTTCTGTAGACTTTGGCTCAAACCATTTTCACATAAAAGGTTTCAGTTCAACATGAGCACAAACTCAAACACTCTGGATGTTATTCATGTAAGAATTGTCCCCTTGACTGCAATAGCTCAGAAAGAGTTTTTATCACGCGACATCAGAGCGATGAAGGATGGTCGAGGGAGGCAGTACACTGGACTGATGGCACTGTATTTATACTATCAGAACATTACTGTTTGAAAGGAATTGTGGGTATGCTTGTAAGAGTGGGAAGGGTCTTTGCTATCGCACATGAGTTTTGAATGCCACATTACAGTGACCTGACAGTCTGTTACATTAAAGCATTAATCTTCCCTTGTTATCTGCAAAATGGTCATTTCAATGAAATCACGACAGTTTGCAGCAGAAGAAACCCTGAACAACATAATCGGTGGAATTACACAATTCTTCCAAAAAACTGAACATGAATCTGTACTGTACGCGATCTTGCTTTCTCCCTTGTTTTCTCACCCTTACAAATATTTACTAAATAGTAAAATAGTAAAAATAGTAAAAAATGGGAACTAGTTCCGGTTTTCTCTACAGTAAATCAATAACAACCTCTGACATGTGTTTATGAAGTTTATACATTATTGGCAAAAATCAACTTCTCTACAGAGAAATGAGTGTAGTTTTATTTAATGACACAAAACTTGTGCAACACTAACTGTACGTGTTTTATTAGTTTATGTGTACTGTATAAAGTGTGAAAACTTTAAGATGAGTGCTGAACCGCAGTAAAACGGCCATCTAACCTACTTAAATTAAGCTACTTATTATCTTCTTTGAAACAGAAAACAAAAGACAAAAGAAAGACAAGATTAATTTACATTTACATTTACATTTAGTCATTTAGCTGACGCTTTTATCCAAAGCGACTTACAGATGAGGAAAGGAAGCAACTTCGATTACAATAAGAGACAACATTGAATAAGTGCTATACACATGGCTCAGGTTTTTCGACACAGTATAAGAAAGAGA
>JAZGTJ010002743.1:0-32809 GCA_036877575.1 Botia almorhae | reverse complement strand
TCTCGTGCTGGTCTGCTGGATTCCTCTTCATAAGCAGAAAATGAGTGCCGCAGCGAGCGAGGAAATTGTAAATAAAAGAGGAAAAGTCAGCTCGCCAGTATGGAAGTTTTTTGGATATTATAAGTCTGACCATAGTCAGACCAAAATTATGCAAGACTGTCGTCCCCGCCAAGACTTGTAATACCACGAACTTGATGTACCACCTTAGCCGCGCTCACCCTTTGGAGCCAGATGCCTTGAGGGGATTATGATCAGAGGAAGGTTAAGTTTAAAATAAAAATGTTTAAATGTAATATATTTTTCTCCTGGTCCTTACTTTAATTGGGTCATAAAAAATATCAATAATTATCGATATTGACCAATATGAAACACTGATATCATGATACAGTTTTCAGCCATATCGCCCAGCCCTAACGGACAGACAGACAGAGAGAGAGATAGGGACGGACGGATGGACAGAGAGAGGGATGGACGGAGGGGGAAAGAGACATAAAGAGAGAAAGAGACAGACAGAGAGAGAGACACAGAGAATGACGGACGGATAGAGAGAGAGAGATATGGACGGAAAGAGAGAGAAAGGGATGGACAGACAGAGGGAGAAAGAGAGAGAAAAAGACACAGAGAGAGAGAAGGACGGACGGACAGAGAGAGAAAGAGAGAGAGATGAACAGACAGACAGAGAGAGAGAGCGAGACGGACAGACAGACACAGAGAGAGAGAGAGAGAGGGACAGACAGACACAGAGAGAGAGAGAGACACGGATGGACGGACGGACAGAGAGAGAGACAGACAGACAGACAGACAGAGAGAGAGAGAGAGACACGGACGGACAAGGAGAGCAATGGACAGAGAAAAAGAGAGAGAGAGAGACACACACACGCGCACACATACAGAGAGAAAGAGAGGCACACACGCAGAGAGAGACAGACACACAGAAAGAGAGAGACAGAGAGCTTTAAGTTCCTGGGGTTAATAATTTTAACTCCTAAAACTCATCTTTAATCATCAAAATACCATTTAATATGTAATAACTTTATTCTTGTAGAAATAATTCTTTCATGCCTTAAAATAGCTTGAATGTAACTTATAGTATATGCGGAGCTATAAATATGCACATTAGTTTCCACCTCCACTCAGTTACACCAGCTGGACTGCCTAATCCACTCTGTTTACTCATTGACGTGATTGGTTAGAACGGGCGGTTTTAAGTTGCGTTTTTGAGACAGCAGTTTTAAGGAGAAATTGCATTTTTAAAACGCACATAAACATATAAACAAAATCTTTAATGAAATAGTTAATGACAATGACAATTCTGTCATTTACTCGCTCACATTTTATGCAAAAACATGACTTTCATTTATGGAATGGTCAAAGGTAAATTTTCAGTAAATAAAGATGACAAATGAAATTGACAGAAAAGGCAACATAAAAGTATGATAAAAGTGATGTAAACTTATTAAACTAAGTTCTGTGATTGAATATACTAAGTCTTATACTAAGAATATACAAAGAGTTTGAGTTTTTGAACTGACTAGTCGCAGCAGTTAACAGCCCACTAGAACAGAAGATTATAAGCAAACAGCAGCATTATCACACAAAGCTGTTGTATGGTTTTAGAATATGTAAAATATAGCACAAAAGTTGTATTGGCTGCTTTATGGTGGTTTTGTCTCTTTTTTTTCCATCATTTTTTTCCTCCATTCTTTAAAAATCCACCTTTTGTGTTCTTCAGAAAAAAGAGCAGCTTTTTATTTATTCATACAGGTTTGGAATGTCAAAATAATAAGTGAAACATTAATTGGCTTTATAAGTTTGTCTTATCATAGCTTGTTTAAATGATTTTGTTTGGATACCCATTCAGAGAGGAGTGGATACGTGCTATCCAGTCTGTGGCCAATGGGCTCAAGTCCCAGGAAGAGGAGGAGCCAATGGAATTTGGTTCTCCTGGAGACAACAGCTTGGAGGGAATGGAGGCTGCCATCGCGAAGTCCCGCACCAAAGTGGTGAGTCCCTTTGTATAATTTAAGTCATTTTTCTGTGATGTTCTTGAACTTGATCCTAACAAATCTGCACTTCAGGAGGTTTGACTGATAAACACAGACTTTACACCTCCAGAAATCTGCTGGAATGAAGCGGTAGACCATAAGAGCTTGTGCATTATAAGAGCCTATGCATCTTTGGTATATTTTACTCTTATTCATCAATGGTGGCATTTAGCAGTGAAATTATGTAATGGCCGCTAAAATGTTTAAGTTGTGCAACTGATTTTCTACATAAATGTATTCATTTATTTTTCTCTGTGTTCTTTCTTCACACAATAAGATAATTTCAACTTAAATCAGTGTCCATTTATTTATCTGTTTAGCCTTGTAGAAGTTGCCAGCTTCAAACATGACTCATCCAATTTATTTCTGCTTAGACAATGAGTGACTTTGACTACCTAAAACTGCTGGGTAAAGGCACGTTTGGAAAGGTGATTCTGGTGAGGGAAAAGGCTACTGGCATGTACTATGCCATGAAGATCCTGCGCAAGGAGGTCATCATTGCTAAGGTAGGTGCCGTTCAGATGAGAATTTCTCTGATGCTCCTCAATGGCTCATTCGAGACTCAACGCAACGGCTCTGTGTCATGTCTATTTCAGGATGAAGTTGCGCACACAATCACAGAAAGCAGAGTCTTGCAGAACACACGGCACCCCTTCCTTACGGTGCGTTCCTTTCTCACAATTATTTAACAGTTATCTTTGTTCTAGACTTCATGTGATTTTTCACCTCTGTGGCAGACACTAAAATATGCCTTCCAAACACGCGACCGGCTGTGTTTCGTCATGGAATACGCAAATGGAGGCGAGGTTTGTCACGTACTTTCACATTGTTACAAAAAAAACTAGCCAGTCCTTCACCAGTCTTTCTTTTTTTCCAAATGTTCTTATGTCTATTTTCTTGTTTTTCTGCAGCTGTTCTTTCACTTGTCACGAGAGCGTGTGTTTACGGAGGACAGGGCTCGCTTCTATGGGGCTGAAATTGTGTCAGCTCTGGAGTATCTGCACTCTAAAGATGTTGTCTACAGGGACCTAAAGGTTCTCCCTTTTTGTATACTTTGCTTAATTGTAGTAAAACAAATTTAGAAATTGGGTTTGAAAATGTTGTAATTGTGTCATAGATCATGAGGACAGCTCTTTCCTAATTCAATTTGACTTTTTTTTTCTCAGCTGGAGAATCTAATGCTGGATAAAGATGGTCACATAAAAATCACAGACTTTGGCCTGTGTAAAGAGGGCATTACTAATGAGGCCACCATGAAGACATTCTGTGGGACCCCGGAGTATCTTGCCCCTGAGGTACTGCCAGTTCACTCCTTCAAACTCCTTCATTGATGCTCATGTTGAAATCTAAACATGAATTCCCTGCATAAGGCATTCAAAAAAGTAATATGGCAGAAATAAAATGGGTCGCTAATTACCATATTGTGCTAAAAATGTACCAATTACACTCAGGTAAAAGCATTTCCAGAGGTCCACTATCTTGAACTTCCTGTTTATTCTTTTCTGTTAACTCTTCCATCTCTATGCTCTTCTTCCTGTTCTCTTTTCTCCTGCTGTAGGTATTAGAAGACAATGATTATGGCCGTGCAGTGGATTGGTGGGGTCTTGGAGTGGTCATGTATGAAATGATGTGTGGTAGGCTGCCATTCTATAACCAGGACCACGAGCGTCTGTTTGAGCTTATTTTAATGGAGGAGATCCGTTTTCCCAGAAACCTCTCACCTGAGGCTAAAGCCCTACTGGCCGGCCTGCTCAAGAAGGACCCTAAACAGAGGTGAGAGGAGCTTCTGTTTAAGTTCTAAAGGGGATCTTTCAGACATTTGAAAATTTTTACTATGTTGGTTGGTGTTTTGAAGGCTTGGAGGAGGTCTTGATGATGCCAAAGAAGTGATGACACACAAGTTCTTCATTACCATTAACTGGCAAGATGTCATTCAAAAGAAGGTAAAGAGTTACGGCAGCGAGAACCTATTTAGATGGGAATGCTCATGGATAATGCAGAAAAATGTTAATGCAAAAATCAGTCATTATTTAACTAAAAAAGCTATGAGAAAAGCATCCACATGACTTTTGTGTCTTTTGAAGCCATTCAATAGCTTAGTATGAAAACAAGGTGGAATTTAGGCCGCTGTTCGGTAAAAATCTAATTCATGTTCAGATTTAAATCTGGTGTGTTGCACCAGGTTTGACATCAGTACATGCAAATTCAATATTCTTGCATGTAGTGACTGATGGCAACAGTTGAACTATTCATTTGCTCAGTCGATTTCTAATTAGACATTGTAAATGTTTTTTTAAACATTCTGTATAAGCAATGCATCTGTAAGCATAACGCATTGAAAAAGATTGCAAGAAACAATTTCAGGCTCGCTATCTTTTTAAATTAAATTCAGTGTGAACAACAGTCATTAGTTGTTTAAATTAATCTTTCATTCTTTTGTCTGTCTGCAGCTCATCCCTCCCTTCAAGCCACAAGTGACCTCAGAGACAGACACGCGCTACTTTGACGACGAGTTCACTGCACAAACCATCACTGTCACACCACCTGACCAATGTGAGTACCTCAGTCCCTCCGCCTGCGTGGAGAGGCTCACAAAACTGCTTGCGACAGCCTGTTTCTGTTAACAAGTCTCTCTCTGAACAATAACTGACAGCAGAGTGAGAAAATACTTCAGCCCTCCAGAATCATTCAGCAGGGCTGTTTGGTTTTTAACACTCTTAAGCAAGTTTCACCATTACAGAGAATGATCACACAATAAGCTGCAAGCCATAACTTTTGTCTCCCTATTGCTATCTCAGTTTAAAACATAAAATTGCAGTTTATGTTTCGTACTTTACGTGTTGAAGTTAAATTAAGCCAAACTGACATTTCCCAGGAAATCAGACCCAACAGGTCCAATATGAATCATTATTATAAGCTTATCATTGTGATAAGGTAAGGAGACCGCTTTGAACACTGATCTGTTATGTTCTTGCTCAGTAACAGAGTTTTGTTTTTCTGTCTTTGTATGGCTGCATTTCCTAACTTTTTAGTTAAAAATAAACAAAAAATCAGTTACTGAGTAACTCGGTAACAGATTAAAACTGTTCAAAATGGTCTCCTTACCCTGATTCACAACAGTAAGTTCATAATAATGATGTTGATTCTGATCTGTTGGGTCACATTTCACTTCAACATATGCAAAGAGAATTTCATAGAAGTAAACAGCAATTTTATGTTTCAGACAGAAATGGTGGTAGAGGGTCAAAGGTTAAGGAATGCAGCTTTAAAGAAATAATTATAATTACAATTATAATTTTTTCTTACGTGGAACATAAGAGAAATGTAGCAAAACATCTGAGCTGCTTTCATACAATAAAGTGTACTGTGACCCTGACAAGCTTCAAAAACACAGAAAGGGCACCACATTATCACTGAAGTAGTCCATATGTCTCAGATGGTATGGGTGTTTTAAAGCCATACAACAGTTCAAAAATCATGATAAACATATTTGCATAAAGCCTGCAGCTTGGCCTCTAGGTACACAGAAGCATTTGGTTATCACAAATGTTTTGAATGTGACATGGCATAACTTTTAATGATTACATTTTGGAATTATATATATATAAATTTTAAGTTAAGCATGTTGCTTATGTTGGGGCTAACATCCTCTTAGTTTTTAGTGAGAAGCAGGTGGCTTGACATTTTGCTTATTGCGTGCACTATGCCTTTAAGAGAAACAGGCGATAATATAATTTGATCTTCTGTTGCTTTGATACATATTTAATGTCTTTGCTGCTTGCAGATGACAGTCTTGACGCGGAGGACCCCGATACACGCACACACTTCTCTCAGTTCTCCTACTCAGCCAGCGTGCGGGAGTGACCATCCTCTCCCACTCTCACACCCTAACCAGCAAACCAGACGCCCCTCACATACATACAAACACAAATAAGGACACATGCACCAGCAACCCCAGCCTGCTGAGGAGTGGCTTCTAGGCGGGAGTGCAGCACCTGCAAGCAGTCCTAAACAGGTGATACCTTTTGGCCAGTCCTGGTTTCTGGCTTTTCAACATGCCAATCTTAGCCTGACACTACACAACACAACACAATCCACCAATCATTAAATACAACATAAGACCATTTAACCAATCAGGTACCAAGAAGACAGCAGCTTACCACCAGCAGGTTTCAGAACACACAAACTCAGAACACTGGACTACAAGACAAATACCCTCTTGTAAACACAAATATTGAACACTCTAAATCAGCTTTGGGGACAAGAAAATTTGAATAATTTGGACTTTTTCCCCAAAGATTGTTACAGTTTTAAAGCCATATTTCTAAAATTGTACAAGTGCTCTTTTTGGAACTAGCTGTTACCGATAGTGTTTATACAGCAGTGTTTATACAGGAGTACTGATCATGGGTAACAGAGAGAAAAAGTGCTGTTTATCTGCCTGGGTGGCGTGTCGAATGCTGTGTATGTGCGTGGACCCAACACAATGTAATTGTGTGAATGTATACGTGAATGGGGCGTGAATAGATGCGTGTTCTCTATCTACATCTTAAACTGTGTCTCATTGTGTTTTGGTTTTGTAAATGGGCATAACATTAGGCAGTAGAAAGGGGGTGGGATGTTAAGGGGTGGTTACGCACTATAGATGTGAAAACGTTTGTGTTTTAAAGGGAAGAGAAATGGCACTAGCTTGTACATAGGGAGGCTGTTGTTTCCTCCCCCAACTGGGAATGTTGAACCAGCATTCTGGAGGGGTATTTTTCAGCCTGCTGCCCCAGGGGCTGTTTGTTTCAAGATCAGTGTATCATATAAACTGGCCATCATGTTGTCGTCCTCTAGTTTTGGAGGCATTGGTGTTAAGATTTAGGGACAAACACAAAAACTTGAATGTCCTGTTATTTAAGAGCTACTGGGTTAGCACGCTGATGGGTAAGTAATAAGGCCGACCAGATTAAGTAGCAAACAGTGGAAACGTGTCGACATGCTACACCGTTGTCATTGCAGCCTTGACACTTTTTCATTTCTCTTTTTATCATTAGTGTAGTTTGGAATGTTTGAGGGGAAATCTTCAACTGTTTCATCTCCGGATGTGTAATGTTTGTGTCATCCTTTGGACAGAAGCTGTCAGAACACACAGCTTTTTGTGAGGTGTTACTGTTCTTTATTTGCCTTTTTAAAGATGCTTCATGTAAGGAACATCAAACATTTTATTTGTCTTGTTTTATTATTTTATTAAATCATTTTTTTGTTCTTCCTTTGTCTTCCCACTTCCTGAAATTAAATTGTCTTGATAAAAAATATATATATATAAATATATATTACAATAGAAAACTTTTGTTTCTTTTGTCCTTGGTGTGAGTGTGTGCGCGCGTGTGAGACCGAGAAGTCATAGTAAATATTTGCAATCAGAAATGACAAGTTTCCTTTTATTGGCATGATATAGATATATATTTCCATCCCTTCATCAAAAATATTTTAATTTTTAAATAATTTCCGGTCATGTCCGAAAGTGTTGTCCACGAAGGCGGCTCTCTAAGTTTTGGGATGTATCCTTACTTACCTTGACTGAGAAAGGCCGCTAGATGGCGACATATCACCGTGCGATTAAACAACCCCAGCCAACGTTTGATAAGCGCGCTGTAAATCACACTTTTTAATGTTCAAGTACACTTTTTAAAAGGACAATTTAAGGGGCAAAAACCTGAAATAGTCTGCTGTCAATACGATTTTCCTTGTATATATCTATAAAAGAAATCAACTTTGAAGTGAAATTATGTTGCAGCTTTAACCATCGACTGTTCTGTTCTGAATGTGATGAACAATCACGAATGTCATCATTGATGCTCAGTTTGCTTTTCTTACTGCTGGGGATGCAAAAATTGGGGTAAACTTAAAATATATAGCAAGCTTCGAGAGATTTGTTTGGTTACAAAGTGCTACGGGTTTCTGTTTTGCTGTTAGTACATTAATGCAAGTAAATTCTTTTACCAAAAAACTGTCTGTCTGTTTCTTGCTGTACCCAAAAGAAAAAAATACCTGCTAGATTTGTAAAATGTTACTGACTGATAATTTACCGGTGGACCATTAAGCATTATTTAAATATCAAACTGTAGTCTAGGATATTGGTACTCAAAGAAATTGCTTAAAACTATTAAATAAAAGAATTTCTAACTGAAATGTGTAGTCCACCTCAGCTGTCTCTACAAAAAGATTACATAAAATGTTTGTGATCCAGTAATTTTAAATGAATCTTGTTTCATCCTGATATAGTCACAACACTGCCTTGATTCCTTTAATAACCATAATTTAAAATACTTACGGGCTTTTTGCTAAATGTAAGCAATACAACTATTAACACAGTTTATGCAATTCATTCACATTATTGACATATATTATCAATTAATTTACAACAACACATAAACATGCCCCTGTAAGGAATCCCCTTACCCTGAGAGCAGTTCAGCTGTTTAAATACAATACAATCTTTGGCTCACTTTTGTAAAAGTATGCCAGTATGTGTTCAAAGTTATTATTAAAGTATCAGAAATATGATCAAGATTGTTTAAAACTAGAGACACAGATTATATTTGTATAATTTGACCTTTGACTCAAATGATGTAGTTGCTGAAGCATAGTCTTTGTGACATCTAGCTCCGCTTACCTCTACATGGTAATTTGGGAAAGGGGGCTGACAAGTATCCAAAGTTGCATGCATTTTTCAGGATTTATTTTAAGATTATACCATGAAATTTGTTTCCCTTTCTGCATACCCTGTATTACTGTTCCCCCAGTAACAACATTTTTGCATATTTGGGCGAAATGTTTGTAAATGCAACCAGGATTCACATGGCAAGAGCGACTTGAAGCGACCTTGCGCAAAATGATCGGGGTATTACGTCGAACTACCGCAAGCTTAATTCGACTTAGATGGGTCCGCACACTCGTTATAGCTCTCGCAGTACTTTGACGTCATAAACTGATCGTCTGCGCAGCACCGTTTTAAAACAAACACACCTCAAGAGTTTGGCAGACAATGTGGCAACGGTTTTCAGGATTGGTCAGCAAGATTTTTAAGGTGGAGCTTAACGAAGGGATAATTAGTAAGTGTTATTAGTGCTACTGGTGTTAATTGATGTCAGTGTGCAGGTGGAGTTTCAGTTTGTGCAGGTAGCTGCAGTGTCCACGTGAATCATGGCTCGGACTGGGTTTTGTGATTCCAGGCAACTGTTGGACCTCCATATGGTAAGATTAAATGTAACGGTTCCATTATGAACACTAAACCTTATAATTAAGCTCAATTATAGAACATTCTTATTTGTAAAAACACCACCCGCAAATGATTACTTTATGGGACATGATATTTGTTTAGCTGGTAGCTCTTGGACTAGGAAGAAACAAATTACTAGCTGGTGTGTTTTTTGGTGTGGTTGTTTGACCACAATGAACAATGAACGCTTTGGACAAGGGGTGTCTAAACTCTGTCCTAGAAAGCCACAGTTTGGAGGAGTTTAGCTACAACTCCCCTTAACACACCTGCCTTGATTAGCTAGTTCAGGTGTGTTTAATTGGGTTTGGATCTAAATTCTGCAGGACACTGGACCTTCAGGAGCAGGATTGGACACCCTACTAGATACCAGCTACAATGTTGCAAAAAAAACTCCAATTTTCCAGGAAGGGTTCAAGGGAGTGGGATGTATTTAGTGATCACAGGCCTGATTTATACTGAGTTTTGTTGCCTTAGATTTGCTTGTATGGACAAACCTCAGCTCTGTGAGGTGTAAATGCTTCATTTATCTGTTGTAAATAAGCTCCTTTTGCATTTAAAAAGACTGAGGAAAGACAGCTGCCCCTGAGGACGTGGGCAAATTCCTGTGTTCTGAGGGAGCGCAGAGTGATTGCTGAAGGAGAGGAGGCACGGCCAGGGCAGTGCTACAAACCTGCACAGGAGGGTCGATGGGTAATTTGAGCGCTCTTATGTCATAATGTGCCAGGACAATTCTGTAACCATTTGTTACGTGAGTCTAATGGATAGAAAATCACCCATGCGGACAGGTGCTGCTTTGTTTTCGTAACTCCTGCTGTCACATCAGGTGTTTTTTTTGTTTTTTTCCAAGGTTCGAAGGTGTCCTATATCTGCAGAGGATGGCATCATAATGGACTTTGCTCAGCAGGATGAGCCCACACCTACAGGTGACTTGTTGACTGTGCAATCTTTAGTGTGTTATGGCGGGTTATTTTCTGGCCCAAATCAAAATAGCCCACTTTCCTTGATGACTTCATATATCATGTCTGTAACATTGTTTCAAAATCAAATCAGTTGGTAGAGCATTGCATTAGCAGCACAAACAGTCATGGGTTTGAGTCCCAGGGAACAAATGTACTGACGAAATGTATAACTTGAAGGTTCTCTAACTATGTGCAATTGTTACAGTGATGTTTGCCTTAGTGTACAACTCGCAATGTGTTAAATGTTTAGTTAATTTGTATTTGTAATTAAAAACTGTTCACGATAACTGTTCCAGTTATTATTTCTTTAAAAACTAACTAGCCTAATGTGGACAAACCGTTCATATTGTCATGTCTATAGATGTCTATGAAGAAGAGGCATTGCTGAAGTATCTGCACAGGTTGCCTGGTCCACCTAGTCTGCGTGAACTGATGCCTGGTCTTCTGCGCAGAGAGGTGGAGGCAGCCATTAGCAAGCTGGGCCTCCTCTATGACAAGACCTACGCTTGGGATATCTTCTCAGACATGATGGTGAGAACACGGTACACTTTAGTTTATAGTAGGGGTGCTGTATATTAACTGTGTGTACCTATGTCTTTACCCATGTCCCAGAGAAGTCAGCTGCTTTGTGCTCTCCCAAACACTGACCTGCCCAGGCCTTTCACTGACACTACCAGAGCTATCTTGGTGGACTGGCTAATTCAGGTCCATGTAAGTGTTGTAGTTGCAATTGTCCACATTTTCACTTATTGACCAATTTGTGATGTTTCTAGCGTTTTATTTTATGGCACACTTTGCCATGTTTAAGCAGAAGAATGTTGATTTAAGCAAATTATTTGTTTACCCCTGTTCCTCTGTGTAAAGTCTATGTAAGCTGTAAAGGAAGCCTTGTGCTATGGATACTGCTAAGTGATGCACAGAAGCTAGGTGACCAGGTCTCATTTTAATTGTACAACTGGTCTTGGTCTGGTCCTTAAATCTGATTGTGAGAGACTTGACCTCTTAGTTATCAAATAAAAATGGTATCATTTTCTCAGCGAAAGTCACTGGAGAAGTAGATAACCACACTTGCTCTGTCACTCATTCACATACGAGCAATGGTAGGTCCTGAATCCATGGTACAAAATTCACATACACAAGTTTACATACTGTACTGTGAATATATGAAATGTAAAATATCAGTCATGCAGTTGTGTACACGACTAATTGCATTACATTGTATGTTGTAATCCTAAAACTCTTTATAGAAAGTAATCACATGACCACTTTCCTTTGTTATAAAACCCCAACCAACACTTTTCACAGAAGTTTTCAAATTCAAAATGTCTGTCATAAGTAACACTCACCATATGTTTCTCTCCCTACAATTGTGATGCATATATGTAAGATAGTAATAAGAATTTATAATTTAGAACAAGTCATTTATGACATCTGCTCTTTCTCCTCAGGAAGTGTTTCAGTTCTCTGAGGAAACGCTGTATCTGGCAGTACACCTACTAAATCGAGCACTAAGACTTATTAAGGTGTCCATCTCTGGCCTGCAGTTGCTTGGTGTGGTTTGCCTCTTCCTGGCTGCCAAGAAAGAAGAGTGTCTTCTACCAGAGGTTTTTAAACTAATCTGCACAATGGAACATTTTAACTTGACACCATTTATTAACTAACTTTATAAATGGTGTTTTAGGTGTCAGAGTTGTGCTATTTGATGGAAAATGCCTACAGTAAGAAACAGCTGCTGCGAATGGAGAGGAGAGTTTTAACTGGGCTCAAGTTTGATCTCTATCACTGCCCCCCCCTTCACTTCCTTCTCATCTCTGCTTCAATAGCACGGTGCAGCGACAATGTAAGTTGACATCAAATAAACCTATTACTGAACGCTGCATTCTGTGTATGTTATTTTTGTGCCACTGGCAGTGTGGAAATAAAGTTTGTGATCGATCAGTGATCAGTGAAAAATTAGTGATCGATGTAGCTCAACACACTCATTAGACAGATGGTTAGTCCTTCCCCAAACTTGTGCCATTGGTTAAGCCAGAGTTGCTGTGTTGGGATCCTGTTTGGTCAGAATGCTGGGGAAAATTGGCTAATTAAAGGCTGAGAGCACTTTTATCTGCATATAAAAGTTGGATAGGAAGTATTTAAACATCAAGTTTACTTTGAAAACGTAAAATTGTTTCATGGTTTAGCATTTTGCTTGGTAATGTTTTTGTATGCATGTGATTTGATTATAGTCTTAATAATAGCAAAGTTGTAAACTTGTATACATTTTTTCCCAATATGCCTACCACTCAATCTCAAAGGCAGGGTAGCCCTATTTTTAAAAAAAAAACATTTTATGCTGTTTGAAAGTCTCTTCACATCTTGATAGCAATCACTAAGTGGTCTAAATATATTTATACAAATATCTTGTGTAAGACGCAGGACCATAGTGTTTATTCCATCCTTGTATTTTGTCCGAATGGCCCACTTGCCTGTCAAATTATGCATTTGCATACGTTCTGTGATTTGTGTTCATTTGTTTTGGTGAAGGCAAAGCTTTGGACAGCACTCTGAAGTGAGATTTGGATCCCTCTCTGAAATGACCTAACCTTTAAATTTTCTGTTCAGGTGGTGTGGATGGCACGATACTTGTTGGAACTGTCTCTCCTGGAGGGACAGTGTGTGGTGTATCTGCCTGCTCAGCTGGCAGGTGCTGCTCTCCATCTGGCACGCCGGGTTCTCCAGGAAACTGTCACTCCTGAGGGAGAAACAGCCTGGTGTATTGCCTCCAGTATCCATATAGGCAGGTTAGGAAGAAATTGTACCATTATTGCCATACGTTTTTACATAGTGTTGAGAGATTCTGTAAGAGCTTTGATAGTTAAACCTTAATTGTTATTAAACAATACCCAGTGGATGTATTTAACATGGCAACTTTTAACCCAGACATTATCTTAGAAATCTGACTGCTATTTATTATAGTAATGTTACTTTCTGTTTGGGGGATGATTTGACCCTGGCAAAAATGTTGTAGAAAAATACAATAAACAATGTACAATAGTATCTCAACAATGTTGAGTATCGAACTAATGGAGTTTAATGGCTAACAAAAACCATTTTATAGAGGATGCTTATCAGTTGTCTTCACTGTATAAGAAACGGTCATGTACAATTAACCTGATGTTAATGTTAAGTGTCTTGAGGTCTAAAGGTATTGAACGTGAGTTAAAGTGTGCAGGCTTTGCTGTGGTACACTGCCAAATTTTGTAAGAGTTGTAACATTCCAAAATTATTTTTAATCTTGAAACAATTTTAGGCATTTAGAGTTATAGACAATAGTTAATTGCTACATGTTAAATGTTTGTATCCCCCACATTGCAGTGAAGCTACTCTCTTCAGTATAATGCAGATCATGGCCATGGCAGCAGGAAGAGCACACGGCTGTGAGACCCGTGCCACTTTCATCAAGTTCTCCACCATACAAACCCTCCATGTCAGTATGCATCCAGCCCTGAAAACTGCTCCTGGACTGCTTGGCTTGCTGTGCACTCAGACATGACGCTTCAAAACCATAAAGAGGCAAGATTGGACTAGAAGTGTTTCAGAATGGGAAGCATAGTGGTGCTACCCTGGAAAGAGAGAAAAATACAGCCAGATAGGAGCATTATGCTGCACTGGACATCAGTAAGTGCAAAGTACCTCTGTTTGAGAACTGGTTGCTCTTTAGGCTGAATTGTGTTGTCTGTTGTCTTTTTATAGTAATCTTGTCACTTGATGTAAAAGGAACAAAAGAATTGTATTTATGTCTTGACTTTGTAGCTTTTAAGTGTTTATCAATGTGTTTGGTGAAAACTTTATATATTGGAATGTTATGGTGTCTTATAAAATTAAAGCACTTTGAAAACGTATTGCAACTTTTAAAATTGTCTGCTTGGAAAAAACTGCAATGGGAATCCTATTCCTTTAGAAATCTACTGCTGTTTGACATGTATGAAATGTGTCATGTCTGAAGCAGTGCATGCTACTTCTCAGACCTAAAAACTGAAAACGAACTTTTGAAAACTGATTTTAAAGTGCAGTTTTAAAACAAAAATAACTTATACAGATTTACAGTATGCAGGGCCATGGGTTTGTGTAGAAATCTAAATCAAGTTTCAAACTCGATAATGTTAAGTAGATGCACAAGCATCACAGTAAAATTCTGCCTCCAAACTGTCAAGAACGGCTCATTTCCACAAACTGTTGTATAATGTAACTACAGCTTAATTGGGAATGCAGTCAATATTTATCTTTACTCGCCTAATACATGTTAAGAATGCTCTTAACATGTTGTACCAGGGTACAACTGCATAAAAGGTAGGGTAAATAAACGTTGAAAGCCTGGTAAAAGATTTCAAGAAATGTTTTAATGTGGCCCTATATTGAAATGAAATCTATTTTGTTAAAACATCCACTGGGGGATCTGAGCCACCAGGGGCGTAGGGCCCAGAATTTGGTGCTATGCACAAGCAGTGGCCATGGGCTCCGTAAGCTTTTTCCATAAGCGTAAGGATTTTACTGTGATGCTTGTACATCTACTTAACTACACGCCCCGTGAACCACTAATGTAAAGACATAGAAAATGTAAGGTTATTGAATACAAAAGTACATTACTGCCCACAGCAGGCGTTTTTACATGTATCGGCGGTCAGTTTTGGTAGGACATAAATAGATGAAATAGACATTTCATTCAAACCTATTGGTTGTGTGTATAAAACCGCCTCTGGCGTCACCAAAACCGAGCGCTTAGTTTTTGAACGGCTCCGGTGCACGGCATCGAACACGTGTACGTAGTCTCTACTCGTTTGTCCTCACATGTCCGCGCACACCCGGGCCGTTGATTGGCTGACGAGAATGCGCTGCGTCATTTCGCCCTGTGAAAACCACGTGGCGCTGTAGTGGAACAGCTGAGGGCTCCACCACGGACACATTTGAGAGTCGTGTGTGACGCGCAACGTTACAGCGTCGTGCATTTGATTTTCCGAGAGAAAAACGTGAAGCTCTGTTTGAATTTTTGACTGCTGTATATGTTTCAAAGACGCGGATATGAATACCAAAACGAGATGATCAAAAGAATTTCAAAACATTTAAATTACGCCTAAATGTTATTTATAAAGCACTTTGGTGAATTCAGTTTACCAAATTCTATGTACTCCCATTTGGTTAACTCAAATATTTGTAAATTACTAAACGGATCCAGAACAGCGTGTTGCGCGTGCGCGCCTTTTGCGTATCAAACAAAACATTCTGCCCGCATACTATTTAATACACTATAAAACACCCATAAACCTATATAATTTTCATACATTGTCAGGGAAATATACGTGTTAACTAAATAAACGCACCCTGTATTTATCTTAAAACAGTCTGTGGTCAAGGTTACAAAATATTGGACACATGGATAGCCAAAACTAGTTAAACTAATACGCCGTTTCGTCGCCACTCCTCCGTACGGTTTTATTCCGTGTCCATTCAGTTGCAGGCTGTCATCCATCTCGTCCCTCCTCTCCACGTGCCTGCTCACAGGATTGGTCATGCCACTGACTCTTCTGCGTCACTCGTGTTTGTAGAGGGATTCGACGCAATCTCTGGCTGCTATTGATCTGGATCTGGATCAATCACTCGGGTGGGCGTTCCTCCGTAGGGTGGCGCGGCTTATTGCAGGTGGAGCTGTCAGTTGGCACTTTTGAAGTACTGAGTAGATGTTTCACAGCCCGAGCTGTAGACAATCAGAAGTCCAGGGAGTGGTAATGTGGCTCGTTCACGCTGGGTGGTCCATCCTCCTTTTTAGCGAGATGACCGGACGTCCAGATTGCACTTGGACAGATAGTTAGGAGTGCACAATAAATCGCCAAATAATCGGAACCAGGACCAGTATTGCAAATACCAAGGTAGGCAATGCTAATGTGTTTTTTGGTTATCCTGGAAAACGTGCCGTCTTTGGGTAGATGTAGTTTTTTTTACCCATTGGCACTGATAATGTAACCCCAGAGGGTATTTTGTAAGCTCCAGCTTTATTTGCACATACAGGTTACCCGAGGTCTTTTGTCCAGGCAGGTGGTTCTGTAGGTTATTTTGATAGGCTGTATGTGGTGTAAACAGGAGGAAGTGGAGACTGCGATCTGCTGTTGTAGTATTACATAACAGTCAGAAGAAGGGAGGGGTGTGAGCTCCACTTGTGTGTGAGTGTGTGTGGGTACATAAATAACCTTCCTGCTGGCGGGACAATTCTTTCTACAGTCAAAGCAAGAACTATGAAACATTTGGTCACACTTTATTTAACAGCCTTTATGATACTGTATATTAACATTTTGATAATATGTTCGCATTATATAATGAGCAATACAATTCAAATAAGTTTTGTGGGCTTCATTGTCATATGGAACATCTTATAATAATTATATGTGATATTATAATTGAGTCATAGGTTTTACAATACTCAATACAACATGACAAATGTGGTTGCCCTATTCAGACGAAAATAATTTTACATAGAGAGGTGGTATAAATAGTACTATTAAAAAACAACAATAATAGTTATTAATAACGTCTCTGTTTTTTTTTCTATCCGAATGCAGGCCATACGTTACAGTGCTTTTATGGTGGGTAAAAGATATAGAGGATGCCACTGAGTTTCTAAGCGCTTTTATAAATTCATTATTCCCGCTGTAGGCAAAAAAATAATCAAACAGTGTTCTTAATGCATTGCTTTTGTGTTACCCATGTAAAACAGAAAAATATTTTTTTTAGTTACAGAGTTTCATGATTGGAGTTGAGGGAAAAAGAAAATATGTCTGGAAAATGTAAATGTCTTTCTAATGTACAGGTCTACAGCATTGTTTTTAGACTGAAGAACTTTTCAAATTAGTTTGTATAGGTAAATACATTTTGTAATAGGTGGTAATGCACAGTGCAAATCAACTATAATACAGATGTCTTTAGTTGTGAAAATAGTTTGAATAGAAACTGCTAATAATTATTTGTTAAGGATTGTACCAAACTGAAACAAAACAGTTCTTATCTTAAAGGAATAAATCACCCCTAAATCCATTCAGAAAGATTGTTTGCGGGAAATAACTTGACAGGTTTAAGGCCACTGTCTGCCCAGCTGTGTCCCTCTGCCCTCAGGGCCCAGGATGCCCAAGGAACCAAGGGGGAATGTCCAAGGGTGTGTAGGGGAGAGGGAACGCACATCTCGCTCTGCCAGTAAAAATGCCAAGGACAAAAGCAACAGTGCCGCCCTTTTGGCCTCTAGGGCAAGAGCACACACAGAACAGGAAACTAATGGACGTGACTCCCGCTGCTCTGAGAAAGACTCTGGTTACTCAGGTGAGCCTTAGACAAACCTACACAAGGTTTTTAAAACTGGCTGTGAATGATGATTGTTCAAATATTAATATTCTATTTATGCAGTGACCATTTTACAAAAGTAATAAAGGCCCTGTAATAGTATCACAGCAGTGGTTTTAGGTTGAGCCAAATCAAATTTTAAATACATTCCCAATTTGAGGGAAATTAGACATATAGGCTTTTCACACTTGAAGTTGTTAACCCTCGATCATTTTAACCCTTTTCACATTTTACACTGTTCAATATTTTACCTTATAATAATATAAATAATATAAATAAAACCTTATAAATAATAATCAAATTTTACCTAATAATAATCCTGGGTATGTAGGGTGGGTATGTAAATTTATGTTTCATGATTTTACACTGTACATTTGTAAACCACAGGGTAACATTCTTATTGCATATTAAATAAGTCGTTAACATTGATTGGGCGAATATTTGCAGATGCATATTAACAAGGTTAATAACATGCACCCAACCTGTTTTAATAGTTGCTAGTTTGCTTGCATAAAAGGGTGTAAATCCATGCTGGCTGTTCAATATCACTGCAAAAGCATCAGAGCAAGGTTTCATAATCCAGAGTTAGCAGTGCTGACCTCCCTTCAAAATTACAAGTGTAAAACCTTGTTTAACCCAAGGTTTAACGGTAAATTTAAAAAAGATAACATAAAGATAAGTTTAGTGTGAGGAGCCCATATACAAGGGTTCACTTGTACGTTAAACATTTAAATGAGTAAGGTAAGTAGGTATTGGCTGTCCTGGACTCACAAAGGATGTTTTCAGATGCCACACGGCCAAATATTTGATCATACATTTGTATGTAGTCACATGGACTCAAACATGCTGCCTGGTAAATAAAACATTTATACATACTGTCACTTTCATGTGCCATCTTTCAGTACCATAGTTACATGCAAGGTGTATTTTTACCACATGCCCTTAACTTTTGTTCAACTAAAAATAAAAGTTCTGTTTTCATTTTCTTGTTCCTAAACTGTGTGTTTTTTCCCCCACAAAATATCAAAATCACAAAAATAAAATGCCAACCATGGAATGTTCCAGCACTTGATGATCCTTCATTTCATTTGTCATTAAACTAAGGGTAGACAAAGGGTACGTATATACAATAACAATGTACCAAAAAGTTTTTCCTTTGCGTTTTTCACATACACATGGCAACGTTCTCTAAACAATCTCCATTCACACGGGTCCATAGGACAACTAAAAACCCTGTATTATGCATGCCAGACCAGTTGCTGGCGATGTTACTAGATAGACTGACATGAAATAAGCATGCTTATGATGTCATTGTTTTTGCAAATTCACATTTTTGTAGTTTACAACAAGATTATAAGGGTATCGTTTTAACGTTTTCAGGCCCCCAAAATACCGTTGTCATGTAAATGGATGCCAAAACATGTAAACAGGCCCTAAAGCTAGAGACAAATCAAACTGACTAGAGGCAATGAAACTAACTGTGGTTTCATCCCGTGTTGACTGGCATAAAAGTAGTGCTTGAACACACCACAAAGACTACAGCCAACTAGCACGTGTTCTGCGCCTGCATGAGGAAATAACTCTCACACACCAGCAAGACAGCAGCTAGACTGTATTCATCAGTTAAACGGGAAAACTGGAGAAGCTGTGGATGTACAAACCATAACTAAGACTGTCAGTCTTGCTCACCATTTGGATTGATATAAATGCTGCTTCTTCTCCTTCTTCAAAAAAGAGTATTATATGTTTATTATATATGAGTGTAATATCAATATACATAGAATTTAAACATATATTATGAATACTACAGGGTGGGTAAAAAGTATTAAAAATTGGTAATCAAGAGCATATTTTTAATACAAATTTATTGAAACAAATTGTACATGTACTTTGTTACATAGAAAAATAAAAGCAAATCTTTACATTTCAACGTAATCACCGGTGGCTCAAATGGGTGGGGATGGAATTCACAGTTCAGTCATTTGGGATATTGCTGAGAACCTCTCGCGGCCGATGCCTGTACTATCGACGTGGGAATTATGAAATCTTATTTACTATTGTCTGTTTAGATATTTTTTAATCATGACTCCAGTGATACAACAAGTTCTATAGCCACCCTGTATGCTCTTAAGTATATTTAATAATTATTGATATACACACACACATATATAAATATATATATATAGATTTATATTTATAATATATTTTAATATATATAAAAAAAATTCTTCATCTATAGTTCATATATAAAAGTTCAAGCTAAACAGCTAATTAAAGCAGTCTCCCTCATCGTCCTGTCAACATGCTCCAACACAATTTAACATGGAAAACTGGCTGTATTATGTTGTCAAGGACTGATTGAAGCTAAGAGTGTGCAACACACACACAACACTAGCCCAACTGATGCTCAAGTCTCTAGCCTAAAAGAGCCATTTCTTTGACCTTTTCTCTGTTGTTTGTTTCCTTCATTTCCTTCTTTCCTTTCTGTCTCTGTTTTTCAGACACTGGCTCAGACTCCTTGCAGACAGATGCAGATGACCAGCAGAGCAGCGTCAATGAGCCTCAGGTTCGTAAGGGCCTGGGTGGGGCAGAGCAAGGCACCCTGCAGGGAAACCACATCCTGGTGCCTGGGAACCCTGAACTCGCCCCCATATACATTATTAAGAATGTGGTGCTGAAGCAGGTGAGAAGAACAGAGGGGACTGAGTAAGAGTCTGTTACATTTGTAATTTATTTTTGATAATCAAATACTTTAAAGTATTATAAAGAGAAAATTTACACTAGTTGTATCAAGTTTTTTTTTTTTCGTTTTAATTTTATGCTATTTTTCAGCATGCTGAAAAGTAAGAGTTGATGTTGATGCTGATGTAGTAAGAGTTGTAGTCATGAAATCATGAACAAGTGGTCACAGGAGACAATATACCATGTGACAAGGGTCAGTAATTTTCCATTTAGCTCAGGTTGCTGCTAGAAAGCAGTTTTCTATATAAGTAATGGACAGCAAGGTAGCTCAAATGCCAGAGGTGGCAGTAAAAACAGAATGAAGCACAGGGTTGTAAAAGATGGTTTGAGATTTGTGAATACATGTAGGAAATGTCACAAGAGCGTACTTACCTGACTTCTGAACATTTGTTAAGATGAAACCATCTGCTTTGTACAAGAAAAAATTCTGTCTGTCTTCTGCCTCTTTTTCTTTTTTCAAGCCTGTACAGTCTGGTCAGGAGCACATCCTCCCTTCATCTCTGTCCTGGGGTGGGGGTACCACAGGAGGTCAAGGTCCCACCCACGTTCTCCTGCTACAGCAGCCTGGCATCAATCAAAGCGGCCCATTGCACATGCTCAAACCCCAGCCACAGAGAACCGAAAGCAAAGGTGGAAAAAAGAGCAAAAACACTTACCTCCCAATCCTAAACTCTTACCCACGGATCGCACCGCACCCAAGTAAGAAAACGCCTGAGAAAACTTTGACCAGCAGGGGGAGTAACGCAGAGGAGCACAGCTTGAGTAAGAGAGTATGCACAGAGGAGAAGAGGGAAGAAGTGTCCACAACCACGCAAGCACCCAAGCAGCATCCTTACAAGCAGAAAGAGTACAGCACATTGTCACACTCTCATTCCCTCTCACGATCATTGACCACGAGCCACAAGACACTTCCTGCTTCTCATCAACACCGGAGCCCATGTCGCCCATCTAGTCCCTCCACCTCCCTCAGCGTAAGCTCTCCGTCAGTCTCAAGCACTCAGACTCCTTCCCCTCCCTCCTCTAATGACCTGACTCTGCCTCTCAACCAGACCAGAAAAGAATCCCCCCAAAGACCGGCTGGTGACTCTGGCAAAGTAGGAAAAACGCTGAACGGGACAGCACGGCATAGACGCTTCCTCAACACAGTGGAGATTCTGAGCCATTCGGGACTGCTTGACATCACGCTGAGGACGCAGGATCTGCTGCGCCAAAACGCTGCCACCGAACGAGACATAGCCCAACTCCGACAACATGCCCAGCTACTTTGCCAGGCTGCTCAAGCAGGTGCTGATGCACCAGCTGTCTGGGAGAAGCTCCATCAGGCCATGGCTGACTCTGGGCACTATCCCAATCTCAAGTGCCTATGTACTGCCACCACTGATGGAGGAGAACGGTCTCAGTCAAAGGTGGAGGTAGAGGCAGCCACCAGCACCAAACCTGATACTCCTGTCATGTATGGATATGGACTCAGAGGGACGGAAGAAGTGGCACCCCCATCTCCTCTCCTAGCTCCCATGCCTGATGCAGAATACCAGTCAACTGATGAAAGTGCCGCCACTCCAGAGCAAAGCAGAGGGCATAGTGGAACTCCAAGTTCCCCAGATGAGCCCATAATGCCTCCAGATAGCTCCACACACAAAAACCCGCATTAGACTGCACCCAGCAACTTGTTGCATACTGGGCCTTCACAGTGAGGGAGACTTTACAATGCGTTGTTTAAAAATCTTGTTTAATCATGAATTCAGACATGTTATGTCATTGCCCCAAGATTCTAAAATCTCCATGGTAACTCAGGGCTATGCTCAAGGACAGCTGCTCGACTGTGCTGTCTACCATCTTTCTGTCAGTCATGTCAGGAGCAAAATTCATACGCATATGCTAGAGACTGCCACTTGTTGGTTTGTTAGTTTGTATCTTAGCTTCATTAACTAACATAGAACATGTTTAGGATTGAAACGGCCATTTTGCTAATGTGTTTTTAATTGGAACACTTTAGAATATTCAGACACAACAGTCCTACTTGATGTTGCTTTAAATATGTTAAAGAATGTGTTTTCATCCTGACAGAGAACATAGCCACCTTTTGATGAGATCTGTGAGGCCTTCTCACTTCAAGAGCTGAAAGATGAGGCATGAATTTTCAGTCAAATCTGGAATGTGGATAGTCAAAACTATCCAGACCTGCACACACATTCAAAAACACAGCAGTAGAATCAAGAACTGTGTGAGAACTCTCAAAGTGGTCGTGGCTGGCATTGCTGGGGTCCATGAAGCTTATTTTCTATACAGTTTGTATAGAATAATTCTCATTGCATTAATCTTCTTACTTTACAGTCTTGACCATGGACACCCACAAGACTTTTGGTTCTTGGTTCTTTTTTAAACTGTCAAATTTAAGTCTTTATGTATTCCCTGTTTTGTTTGATCATAGATCACAGTCTTTAATTGCGAGATGTTTTTTTGTGTTAATAGTGTTGTGTGTCAGCCTTAACATATTCTGCAACATTTTCCATTTCTCTCCCAATTCTCTATTATTGCATCAAGCTTTATGGCACATTTTGATACTCATGACACAGCACTAGAATTTTTTGTTGTGGTGTATTTTTGTTCTTTCAGAGTATTTCGGAGTCATTGGATGCTGTATATGAACGCACATGGAATCAGACACATGAAATCAGCCTGCAAATTTTCAAAGAATTAAAATGTCTGTCACTCACATAGTACAAATCATAAAGAATTCCACAGACCACACCCCAAAATTGATCAAATGAGTTAAACAGGTACAATTTTGGGCAGGCTGTAAAGTTTTGTAACCCAAGAGTTGATTATGAGTATGTGATTTTTTCCTTCTACCTTAGTTGTTTAAGTTTCTATTTTATAGATTTTGATGTTGCACACACCAATGATTTTAAGTCTGCTACAAATATATGATAGTACAGTAAGTTGGAGCTGTGTTTTTGATGGACAGGTAAAGCAGTATTTAAAATAACAAGCATGCTATGATTTCATGATCGATATTTGTGCTTCCCCATGTAGCAGCACAAAGGGGTATGTGATGCAATTCTAACATGTCTTCAGAATGCTTGTGCCAGTGTGTTTCCTGAAATGAATATGTGTGGTCTACATTAAAATGTGTGTTTGTTCGTGATTCTCTCACTGTTTCCAAGCAGTATGTATGCAGAAATCAGGGTTCCTGTCAACAGACAAAACACAGATTCAAATAAAATTCTTCTTTCAGAGGTCTTTTGTTTGTACCTTTAAATTTTTTTAATAATTAAAAAGAGGTCCGTTACACTGGATTATGGGAGGAGAAGGGGCCTGTGAAAACTGTAAAATATTAACCCTGCATCTGAATAGGCCAGCTTCTATAACAGTATATAGTATGTGAAAGTCAGTATGCAGAACTAGTCTGAATAGTGTCTGAGTAGTTTAATGTTAATGATATAGTTTAAAAAATGGTTATACACAAATGACTACACAAATCTGGTTTCTGCAGAGACTCATACATTGGATGGATCATGGATGCTTTTATATTACATAAAGCTGTGGAAGCTGAGTTACCAAATTTAAGATGTAAAAAAAATAAAAACACAAACTGTGAGTTTAGCAGCTATTTTAAAGTGTGATTGGTACCAAGTAGTTTTTGCCTCATGGTTAAATGTTAACCATTAATTAATGTACTGTACAATTATACAATCTACATAAACCTGACATTGCAAATATAGCAGATGCAATATGTCTGAAATGTGTTCAAACAACATATGTAAAAAGCATACATAATGTACTAAAGACTGTTAATATTACCCATGAAGTGAAGGAAACTTTTGTGCTGCCTTTCAGTTAAAAGAACCAATCACAACAGTGATCAGCTGTTGTCCCCTCACAACGCTGAAATTTAAATGTCTTTTAATCTTGTTTTACATTTGAATAACTAAATTAATTATAGGCCTGACTACTTAGGCTATATTCCTTTAAACTATTAACTACTGATGCTTTTAAAGCTACATGAGATGTTTGGTTCTGAAGATGAGGAGATATTACCACACCAAGTGGTTTGATGATGTTTGTTGATTTGTTTGTTGATCCACTTAATATTGTGAGATACTTATCACACTTGCGTCACACCAAATATCACCTTTTTTGATCAAAGGTTGCAGAGTGAATGTTGTTGTAGCACCAAATATTGGCAAATTGTAACAAATACTGTGTGCAACGATACAAATACTTCTTAGACTCCTGTTAATCAATACATTACGATGTTTGGCTTTAACTAATATATTTAACTGTTATTTACAGAAACATCCTAATTGGGTTGATAGTCCACTACTAGCCTAAATGTATTTATTTAAAAAAAAAACTCTTTAATGACATGGTTAATGCCTATGGAAGCTACAGTATTGTAGCTTAAGGGTGAAGGTACTGATAAAGGCTGTTTTATGAACATGTCTGAGGGTGTAATGGGAATCAGTGTAAGGGTCAGAGAAAAAAACAAATACTCAGGCAAAACAATACTTAGCACAGAAAACACAAAATTTTATGTACAAATAATTGTTTAGATTGGTTGGATGTGTTTCCTTCCTGTCACTTGTAAATAACAAATGATCAGATACAGAAGTAGTTGCATTTTATTTTGTGAATAGAGAGATTAAGGGATGAAAATTCTGCTGGGAGTTATCAATGTAGTTTATATAACATTTGGAGTTATGTAACAACAGAGTCTTTAAAGAAGCATTTCATCAAATGAAGATCACAAGTTGGTGTGAGTTATAACTGAGCATATTTTTAGACACTCATTATTTCAAAAAGTAAATTAAGGTGACTGAACTGCAGCCCTGATGCTTACTACTATGTTTGGTTGTATGGTTTGTAATTTAGAGGCTGTGGGGCTTTTAAAATATAGAATTTAGCATTAGACAATACATTTGTCAGATAATTTGTGATTAATGTTAAATATAATAAGAGTGTAGTACTGTTGGCTCTGTGTAACGTTTTTCCATAAATCCATTCCACCCACATAAGCAGCTTTTCCTTCAAAAAGCAAAAACATTTTTGCAGACAAATTTTGGGGGTCTGCAGTATAGCATATGCTTGTACTGGAACATGGCTTATTGAAGACCAATTAATTATATAACAACAATTATTTATTCATGGTACATATTTTGTAGTCCTTAGTAGCTAACTAGTAGCTAACCCTAACTAGTTAACTACTATAGAATATACTGGTGTTCATTTTTCTTTATTTTTTTCAAAAATGTATTATCTCTTGTATGCGTTTTGTGTCAGTTTTCCTCGTTCTTGACAAAGATTTTCATTTCTGCAGCACAATTTGTTTCCTGTATTTTAGCATGTTGTTTACAGGTCAGAGGAAGGGTTGTGTCTGGATTACACAGGCGACACCAGCGCTGTCAAGAAACAAGAGGGAAAAACATTTACCATGTAACAGTTTAATATAGTTAAAAAGCTTATTAGCGTTGCCAAAACAATTAAACACCTACATCCTTGCCATAATGACACGTTTCATCTTTTGAAACAGACGAAATGAAAATTTTTTATTCTCACCTGTTTCAGGCTCCCTTTCCCAATGAACAGTCGGCCCAGTGCCCATCCTGGCACCAGAAGAATAGAGGACAGGGCCAGTAACCAGCCTAGTGCATATGCCCAGCCTGGGTACACATACAAACGGTTGTATGTCAGGGGCTTGTACTGCACCAGAGAACAGATGAGAGACACCTGAAATGTAATAATAATAATTTAATAAATTAACAACAGTATTTACTAATAATAATTTAGGTAGGACTAAACACTAGATAAAAAAATGATAGACGGTTAATTATTGATCAATGTAAATCATCTGTGAAGGCCAGACAAATCAATAAAATGCAGATACACTTACCAGGGACACTAGAGGAGTCAGGTATTTCCAGCACAGCATAAAAATGTAGTTGGGTTGTGTCTTTGTCATGTCTTCAATAATGTCAAACATTCTTTTAGCCCCTGTGGTATGTAGAGAAGCACTACTTTTGTAATATTTCTTAAATTACCCCTTTAAGCTCAGTATCTGTGACCTGTCTGTAACTCACCAAAGATCCAGCCCATAGCCAGAGACTCAAACACAGCAATAAAAAGAAGACTCGCTCCACTGTAACCATAGTAGTCAAACAATTGGAATACATACATCCCCCCCTGCAGGTCACAATACAATATTACAATTTGGACAAAACAGTCCCAGAAACATTTCTTGTAACTAGTTTACTGTGTAAGTTTTTGTTTAACTCAAAACGACATTTATTTTCATCTAGGAATTCTTTAAGAAAATTGGTCAGTGTACATATATACATACATAATTCATGTTACTTAACTAATTTATTGTGCTTTCCATTAAACAGAAAAATAAAAATAATGATTAAATAAAAAGGTCTGATCTTGCTATGGCAATTTTATGTTATTAAAATGTCAGAACGTCTTTTGTTTATTTCTGTCACACACTTGCAAGCACTTTTCTGACCTCTGTAACCATGATGATCTGGCTGCAGAAGCAGGCAAGACAGAAGAACAAGAGGAACATTTCTCGTCGTCCAGCTTTGCGAAGCACCATGGGAAACTGGTCTGTCACTGATGTCATGAAAACCTCCATCGCAACAAACTTTAAGAAATGCGGTATAGCACATTTATTAAGACTGTGAAACACTACATTTGCTTCCAATAAGATTAAGTTTGTAACTTAAGCTCCTCTCTGTAAGCTTAGTGGTTTGGCTCATTCTTTTTTTCTCAATAAACAACAGATATTAGAGATAGATCCACATGATAAAGTTGTCACAGGGAAGTTGACAATATGACTATATCTAAATTTTGTTTTTGTTCTGAGTCAACTTGTTTTGGTATGTTGCTCAGTTGGTAGAGCATAGAGTTGTGGGTTCAATTCCCAACAAACATACATAGTGATTGTATACCTGGAATGCACTGTAAGTCAGTTTGGATAAAAAAAATAGCTTATCTGATACCGACAACCATGCAAAATAAATAAAATTCCCTCCTTGTTTGTGTTTCATAATTGTATTACTGTTTAAATATTGCTGAAAGCCTACCATAGCTATTCCATTGTGACAAATTAAGACTATTTTGTTAAAACATGACCAATGTGCATTAAAAGGCATATTTCTATTTGAGTAATGTTCCATAGTTTTAAGGTAAACTATATATAGAAACCCTGAGAAAAATAAAAAGTGTAAAGAAAAACATATATACTTCATCTCAGTGTATATTTGTGTTTAGGGTCACCTGTGTATCTAGACCCAGCAAAATAATCATGATAAAGAAACAAACAGCCCACAACTGAGGAAAAGGCATCATAGCTACTGCCTGTGGATAAGCTATGAACGCTAGACCTGGACCTGAAACACAGAGATATATGAGGTTATGTATTTAGTACTCTAAATCATTGCTCTTCCAACATTTCTTTTCTGGAAATGTTGCAGTACCTGATTCTGCCACCTCCTCAATGGGAGCTCCCTGCTCAAGGGCCATGAAGCCCAGGACTGAGAACACTGCAAAACCAGCCACCAAACTTGTACCACTATTTAAAAGGCAAAGCCACAAGCAGTCCCTGACAGGATAAACAAAAAACAAAAAGACAACAGGAAAACAAAAAAGACAACAGAAAGTGAGAAAAACTATACAAACAACAAATAGTTAAAGATCTTTGGTTTTGTAACTGCATGACTGGGGGGTCTTGGTGACCTGCTATTTATTAACCCTGTCTTGGACTTGGATGTGTACTGATCTTAGCTGCACTTGGACTACTCTTCTTACAGATCAATGAACTTTTGGCTACTGGGTTATCATGACTACAGTGCCTATTGTTATATTAGGTAATATATGGTGCCATTTATTACTAACCAGCAGATTTGGAAGGTAAAGTCGATAAAGGAATACAAGAAGTGGTCAGCTAGCTGTGGTGCAAGTCTTTGCTGAAGAGCAGGTGACATAGCCTGGCTATGACATGACTATGAGCCTGGCTAGACATGACTATTTTGGTGCTGACAGACATGAACATCTGTAACAGCTCTGATCTGACCTCAATGAAACTGGTACATATGACCTTGGAAAGCTTTTATGTGATAAAATTATAACTCACTTTCCTATTCATTCATGCTCTGGACTACAGCTTGTGAAAGTCAAGTATTATCTTTGCTATACTACTTGCTCCAAAGTTGTTGGACCACTTACTTTACTAATGCTGTGTAGAAGGATATATCCTAGACGGTTATACTAACTGACTAAAACTTAATAATTTGCATAGTGTAAACATCATTATTTATAGGCCAGTGACAGTACATCTGGACATCTGCAGGGAAATTATAGCTAAGTCCCAATGTTGATTCCTGGACATCCATCCTTTCCTGGGCTAGCCAGCGTTCAGGACAATCTGATCTGGCTTCATGTGGAAGATGGTGAACAATGTTTTGCACATTTCAGGCCCACTGTATTAATTCAAAACTTTATTAGCTTGTCAGCCAATTGTTTCATTTCTTCTGGTGATGACAAACTTTGCAAGCAACTGTCAATGTCGAAGCACTGTTCTTTTGACAACCTCACATCTTTGTTGGTTTGGCTGTGTTCCCTCACATGCCGCTGTAAAGGTAGCACAGCAGTGACTACAGGTTGTTTCAAATGGGAGAACCTGCCATTTAGAGACTTTAGAGGAGCGTTTCTTTGATTCTGCCAAATAAACCAAAGTAGACTATCTTCTGTAATAAGGCGAACCTGATGACATGCCTGTGATATTATCATTGATAGCCAAGACCCTGAGGAGTGGTAAACCCGAAGTGGGGTCAGCAACAAGCGACTCATTTAAACTGAAAGTTTAAAAATGTAAGTATTTGTTACCCACACCCAAAATGTGAGCGCATTTAACTCACCACCAGAAGGGACAATCAAACACCACATGATTCTTTTCATTGTGGTGCTCCATGTGGTGGGGAATAAACCAGGTTTCACCATCTCTGTCCTTCTCGTCTGGATGGAGCTTTTAGATAGCTCCTGACTGCATTCCTGCTTACAGCTTCAGCTTGTTGTGGGTTTTTTGCTAGTTTACTATCAGTGCTTGATAGATGTGGCAAGACTGCTTTCTTAGTGGTACGAAGATAGGTCATGTCACTCTTATATAACAAGGGTGTTACATAGCTGCTTAGCCCCTCCTGCTTGGATCTTGGATCTTGTGCACTCCTTTTTATTCTAAAACAGCATAACCTCCCTTTGCCACAGCCTTTCAACTTGCTTAAACAACTCTGTGGTACAAGTGGGAATGGATATGTGTAAACACTAGTTTGAGTATGTGCTTCGAAAGGGTGGTGGGCCCTGGAGTGTCCATCCTGATTTGGTTCTTATTGCTGCTGGACTCCCAGATGGATCAAGCCTCACTGGTTTGATAAGTGAGATTATGTGTGTTTGGTATGCACCAACAAGGTAAGACCCTTTTTCTTTTCAAAGTACTGCAACCAGGTGTTAATATTGCTTCATTGCTATCATTGTGGATTGTGAATGAACTGAAGACTGAATTAACTGAGATTTATTTATTTATGGACTGTTGGATAGAAAGCATGTGTCCTTGCAGGCCGATTAGAACCCCAAAACTGAGTCAACAATGGTTCTTTCCTTTCAAGACCTTACTGTAGCTTGGTAGAATGGAATATGCGTGGTTTTAAAGGATACACCCACACATATTACGCTCTACACTCTTGGATCAGTTCATTTTCCTCACTCAACTTTGCTGTGTCACTCAGAGCAATCTTAAAGTCTACATGTAGCCTACAAGCAGTATACATGTATTTCAAGAAAACCTTTCCTACAGATTCTGTTTTGTTGAACACATTTTCCAAAAAAAGTACAAAAATACAAAAAGGGCCTTCTGTCCCTTGTTAATTTGTTTGCTGATTTATTCTTTTACTCATTTTATACACAGAACCAATACTAACCTGTAGCAGTTGTTGTTGTATTTATTGTAGCTGCCTAGTACAGTAAGACAGGCTGTACACAAACCGTAGGAGAAAAAGATCTGAGATCCTGCCTCCATCCAAACCTGAACACACAATATATAAAAACAAATGCTTTGGAAGGTGCCCAAGTTTCAAAACACTGCCTACACCAGTTGAATGTTCTATTTTATTATAAAAATTATTAGTTCTAAATATAAAATTATTACATATACAATATAAAACATATGCATGAATATATAATACTGTACATTAATTATACTAGCTGATCTAATCTTTGCCTTCATAAGTGGTTATATAGTCTAAGGGGGGTGAAGTGCAGGTAGGGGTGCTGCACCTGTGGGTCAGAGAGGCGGGATGGCTCAGGGTACAGATAAAACACGATGCCTTGCAGGGCTCCAGGAAGAGTCAAACCACGAATCAGCAACACCAGTAGCATCACATAAGGAAATGTGGCTGTAAAATACACCACCTACAGGCACAATTCAAGAAATGCTCATATTCCATCATTTCAACTTGCAGTAACAAAATTTTAACCAAAACATTCAATTTATATCTATGAAGCATTAACATTCAGAACTTTCACTATTCATTTATGCTCTGTATGTACAAAGCAGTCAATGCAGAACAGACAACAGAGAGGTTTTACAATCAAGTACATAAAAGTTGTATGTTGCTCTCAAACACTAAAATAGGGCTTAGAAAATATTGTATCAAATTATATTTTTACCTTGCCTGTGGATTTAATTCCTTTCCAGGCACAGAAATAACATGTTACCCACATTGCAATAAGACACAAAAGAATCTCCCAGTTGATCTTTCCAATCTGCTCAATACCTCCAGAAAGAGACAGCACTCTGCGTCTGTATAATGTGATGAGAGGCAGAGAAAGTGACATATACATATTCTCTCTCTCTCTCTCTCTCTCTCTCTTTCTCTCTTTCTCTCTCTCTACTCTATTTATATATATAGTGCTGCTTGAAGTTTGTGACATGATTAGGTTTTGTGTAAAAAAAAAATACAATAGAATAACCTAATTAAATGTACATCCAAAACCCAATTTGTGAACACAAAAAATATATATTGTCATTATTTATTGAACAAAAGGGGTTAATCTAACAAAAAAAATTGGCCTTTCTCTAAACATGGCGGCTTTGATTATGACCAAATAAATTTATTATGGAATCATCTGTCCAAAGAATGAACTTCCAAAAGGCCTCTGGTTTGTCCAAATGCTCTCTGGCAAAGTTGAAACGGGCAGCTTTGTTCTTTTTTTTTAGCAGAGGCTTCTTTCTAGCAACCCTCCCATAAATGTCATGTCTGTTCAATTTTCGTCTGATTGTAGACGCATGTACATTTACCCCAGATGCTGCCAGAGAGGTCTGCAACTCTCTAGAGGTGATGTGTGGGTTGCCCTTTACTTCATTTATTATTTTTCGGGTGCTTCTTAATGATAGTTTTGATGGGCGTCCATCTCTAGACAGAGTTGTGGTCATGTTGAATTGTTGGTCATGTTGACCTCCATTTGTAGATGATTTGTCTTACATTGGATGGATGAATAGATGGATGGATGGAGTTGGAATCTCTTGGAGATGTTCTTATAGCCTTTCCCAGACTGATGGTCTGTCACCACCTTCTTCCTGATGTCCTCGGATATCTCCTTACTTCTTGGCATTGTTTGACTCCTTGGCACTACAGTGGTTTGGTTGGTTTCCTCTCTCTTTTAATCAGTGTTGCCTAACTACTTTCCTAAGGATGTCTAATTTGATTGGTCTGCTTAACTGATTAATTAAGCACCCAAATGTGTTTAACCTGAATCGGTTACCCACTTGACTTTACCAATGCAGCTGGGGCTTCACTTACTTTTGCACATACAATAATTCAATCTTTCATGTAGTTTTTGGCTACTCAAAAAATTCCCTCCAAACAAACATATGCAATTGATCTGTTACGGTGGAGGCTCCAGCACCCTCTCCATCGCGGCAGCAGAGGGAGCCGTCACCGGAATACTGAGAACTAAAGTCCAAACTACATTTCCCATCATCCTCCACCATCCGTTGATTACTTCCCTTCAGCACACCTGACAACCATAACCACCACCATATTTGAACTGGACTCAATCTTTGATTCGTTGCAAAGTCTTGTTAACCCCGGTTGCATTCCTGAGTGTTCATTCCTACTGTTATTCTGTGTGCTGTTTTTGGATTGCTTACCTGTTTAATGATTGTTCTCTGTCTGCCTTTTTGACCCCTGCCTGTTTAACATTTTACGATTGTTTTCTGCCTGCCCCGACCTTGAGCTTGTTTACTGTTTCTGATTGCCTGCTGCCTGCCATTGTGATTTTGTATTCTGTTGACTACGCCATTAAAGAAACTGCAGATGGATCCTAATGCTTCTGAGCATTCGTTACATGATCAACATACATCTGACATTTAATTT
>JAZGTJ010002742.1:0-40080 GCA_036877575.1 Botia almorhae | reverse complement strand
AAGCTATATAATGTATACAGATACATAATTAAATCAAGAAAAAAGAATGCAGCAGCAAGGAGAGAGAGAGAGAGGGAGAGAGATCCGCTGCCCCAGGTTTGACGGCCTTCATGTTAATGCAGTATGGCATGGTTTCCCTTAGGTCCTCTTCATCTCTCTCTATGCACTGGATCATTTTTTATTCCCTTAAAGGCAACCTGTGAAGAAGGACCAGCATCAGATCTATATCTGACCTATTTGAGTTTAACTCAACATAGAATGTCCTTTCTAAAGGGCAATAAGAGAAACTGTAGAGGCAGATTTGTGTGTCAGATTGTCCTAATCAAACATTTCTGTCTCTGGCATTTTCTTGATTAAAAGGTTTATAAGATAAGATTTGGGAACATGATGTTTTGCAACTAACTTTGCTGGTTTTTAAAACCAAGTGACATCAATGCAGTTTTTTCTGCATTGGGAGGTCTAATGCTGCAGCATGAGTAACAAAATGCTAATGCTACAAGCTGTGGGGGAATTGAGTGAACTATACCTGCCACCATGACACATTAAATCTACTGGCTACTTCGTTTTATTTGTCACTACTGGGGAATACTTTGGAACTTACACAATCTGTGGAATTTTGAGTAATGAATTTAAACTAATTATAAATTCAGACTAATGGTAAAAATGTTTTAAAGGGAGCAAAAAGTACTACACTCTTATTTCTATCTGAATGCATAATCAAATTATCCAAAACATTCTACAAACACACAAGAGCCAGGAAAAATGCAGAACCCTGTAAATGATAAGCATTTCACCTCCATGGAAACATACAGAGACTTTTTGTGAGGTTCTATGGGCACATATTCAGGTAGACCTGATTAAGACTTACTCTACATAAGCAGAAGTCATGGTTAGCCGTTGAATTGTGTCCTGCTTTAATTTCATAGCCATTTTGTGTCCTGTTTTGGTTTCTTTACAAGTGTGCTCAGTCCCTTTGTAATGAAACAGTTTTTATATTTGTCTTTGTCAAATTGTGTATGTCTGGGAGATTGTAGCAGGCTGAACAGAGTTTCTTAGCTTTGTAAGTGATGCTGAGATTTATTGATTAGCCACGTTGAGTGTGGCCCAGAGCACAGCCAAAGCCATATAATAATGAGCAGTTCTTTGCAAAGAACAGCAGAAGAATAAAGGCAAACATCAAGTCATTCACTCAGAATTTTTGACACATTTATTTAGTCAAATCTTCAATACATCATTAGGAAGGACAGATTTTGCAATACACCTTAGAGGATGACCTTAATCATATGTATTTGCCTCTGGTCTTTAGATACCCTCATCTACTATTACCTGTGGCGGTGTGTGGTTGTGTTTCTGTTACTTGGGACTGTTTGAGAGCTGTGAAGTTAATTCTGTATGTGTGAATGCCTGAAGTCCAATGCCACGCTCACAGCTGCGTTTGTCAGTGAGAAACACATCATCCAGATCCTGCATTCAGTCTTGTCATATCCGTGGACACCAGGTGCTATGGAAGAATAAAGCCCTGATAGGCCCTGTAAGGACAGGAGAGAGCCTTTAATGAGGTTGAGCTGTTGATATTAATATATTTTATCTATTCAGAATATTATCTGATATATAACATCATATAACTGTGTGTGTGTGGTTTTCACATTGTTGTTTTAGTCTGTTATAAATATGTTTAAGACCTCATGATTTTTGTGACTTTTAGACCATTACCCGTTAGAGTTAAGGCTATAAATGTAGTGTACTCCTAAAAGTTGACAGAACTGACATTTCAGCAGATACCATTTAAAATGTACAGGTTTTCTCTTCTGGAAAAATGTGCTAAAAATATTGATGACATCTTGTTCGCAGGGACAAAGACATTTTTTGACCCAAAAAAATGACTCTAGTGACAATTTTTTTTGGTAGTAGCTCTCTAGAATGAGAATCTGGGTTTTGAAACCAATAGACTAAAAAAGTGCTATTTTGTTTCCTGCATCAAGTCCATTGCTTATGTATGTGGAAGACTGAAGTCAACCTGTGCCTCTTCCTAATGGAGCCCAACATAAAACCCAAACCTTGGTTTTATCTCCGTGCCATCCCACTACTTTTCTAATGAGGCTGCAAATAATGGAACAGCGATTTCTCACTAGAGATCTTCTGCTGAGCGTGACTCCCATAGATCTGTGGGTGTATTATTTCAATTTACAATTTCTAGGTCAGGTTTACACTTTAATATAAAGTGTTTGGGATCACGTATTACCCAGCAAGGCATGATTCTAGGGTAACATTCTTACTCTGAAATAAATAAAGGAAATATTGGCTTATATTTCTTATCTTAAACTCATTTGTTGAAAGTTGAAACTTGTGTTTAAGATGCCTACGCAGACTTCTGGCTTCCTTTTATTAAAATTCTAGACTGTTGAATTGTCCGATGCTGGTTCTCCAATTGACCCAATTGGCAAAGAATTTAGGAAATATCGTCAGAATTTATCTACTTTTGATATAACTTTCTTGCCTCTTTGGTGGTATTTAATAGCCTTATTTCTTCAGTTTGTATCTTGTTATAGAGCATATGAGAGTTTCTATTGTTTGTTCTAAAAAGTCTCTAGAGTTTATTTTTAGTACACCCAAAGTTATTAATACATTCACAAAACAAATTATATCACAATAGAACAGTTCAAGTGCATGCTAAAACAGCAGGACAGAATGTTCTGTTTGACAAAATAAAAAAATTCATCATGCCTATAAAAAATTTTATTTAACATAAAATAAAATGCCCTATATATCTCCTCAAAACAATCTCACAATTTTTGAAAAATCTAAGAAATCAGGCCAGATGTAAAACATTGTGAAACAACTGTAAAATCCTTATATGGAGCCATGTATCCAAACATCACAAGTGGCAATATACATATACATTTATTAAATTAATTTTCTTTATATCAATTCACATATCAACAATAATATTTTGTCACACAAAGCATAAAATTTGTGTGTGTGTTTTAGATTGTGGGGGGTGGGGCCAGTGAGATTTGGGGTGTATGAAAACTGGGGGAAGGGAGCAGTCTGTATCTTTGTGCTGCATGCTCTCAAGACAATAATGACTAACATCTCCATGAAAGTGTGAAGAGAGAGCAGTATCTAAACACCAGCATGAAGGTTCAGAATGGTGACTGTGAGGATGTGAGATGAAAATTCATAAAATAACACATATGACCAACTGCACACAAATGGTGCTCGAGTTGTTCATTGGCAGACAGCGCAGGGGGATGGGGTGAGGGATTAGCCTCCAAAATCTATTAGAATTCATTCATACTAAATTTATTTATTAACATTGTAGAGAAAAGGGGATTTCTCTCTCATCTCTCTCTCATCTCCCTGTTGAAAAGATCTTGTGGCATCACCCTCTACTGTACTTCACCTTTAAAGGTCAAGCAACATTTATTTGTTTTAGTTTAACAAGAATATCTGGTTCATAAAATAGACAGTTTTAATTCTGGATGCTGATTGCTCAATAAAAGGCTAAAATAGACCATATAGTATTAAGACCTGTTTACCACACAACTGTGCAACACAGAGGTCAGCTACTAAACCACACATGTCAGGGGATATATCTTCTAGTGAATGAATCTGAATGAACCTGCTCTTTTTATAAATATTAAAAAATATAAAAAATTATTATGCAGGGTTTATACTTAATAGTTGTTTCTGCTATGATGGGATGGGAGAAAGGATTTTAAAAATTGCACACTTTACATTTAAATTCCCTTGGCAGCCATCTTGGAAACACCCCTCAAGGTAGCTATTATTAGTCATGCTAATACATCTAAATGGGGAAAAACTATTTGCCAAGTCAGAGTCAAGTCAATTCAGAAGTAAAATAACAATGGTAATAAATTAAGCTTATTTAAATCAGGCAAAAATGTCATTTTTCCTAATGGTTTACTTAATACACATGTGTGTGTCGCCTCCTAATACTCTCTTTGGGTTGTATTTACATGTATGTCCTAAATACTATTATGTTTTGTTTAGTGTTGGTATGTGTTTGATGAAGAGATTAGGACAACATTGGGTGTATTGGTCCTCATCTGTGTGTTTTGCTCTATAGTTTTTCTAGTTTCTGCTATGGATAGTAACTTGTACTGCTCTCCTTATATATGTATAGGGCAGCTTGAGGAAGCAGGCGCAATGGCCAATGCCTCAACAGATCTGGACAATGCTGAGGCCCAGAGACAACTCAACAACAACAACAGGCCTGCAAGCACAGGATTCTGGGAAACAGAGACTACCAGTGCCAAACTGTTTGAGTGTTCCCGCATCAAAGCACTAGCAGGTAAACAAAACAATTACACACAAATATACACAAATGTTTCAAAGTGGAAGCATTTGCTATTTAAAATAGTGTTTCAGTCTTTGTCTGTTTCACAAAAACTGATAAAAACTATTGCTAGACATTTGTGTATCAATGTGCTTTTGTGTGTGTGACCATATGTTGCATATATTGTATATAAGCATATTTCTATTGTATCTTCCTGTTCTCCTGTCAGATGAGAGAGACGCAGTACAGAAGAAAACCTTTACAAAGTGGGTGAACTCTCACTTGGCCTGTGTGTCCTGTCGGATCTCTGACCTGTATAATGACCTGAGAGACGGCTACATGCTCATCAGACTGCTTGAGGTGCTGTCAGGAGAACTGCTGGTAGGTTCTCAATTCTCAAAGGTTATCAAAACCCTGTCTAGCACCAAATGTGTTGCATTTTTATGGTGGTCCCCAGCATGCAGCATGGCATGCCGATGTGTTGGTGTACCAACAAGGCTTTGTATCTGAAGTAGGTCTCTGTGGGACACAAAAAAGGCATTTATCAGGTAGTGGGTATTTACAAACAGGGTTAGGCATTTTTTAACTGTTCAATGGAAAGAGGTATTGGGAATCACCCACTTAATTTTTGCAAATCATGGAAAAGTGATGGAAGCCCACCTAAAAAAAAGCACAATAACTGAGAAAACCCCTTTTTTATCAGCAGAGACCCTAGTTACCTAGCTACTATGTAGGTAATTCATACTGGTCCAGGCTTGTCTTTTCAGTAGGGCCATTGTTAAGAGAAAGCAAATAGGATCACTTATTTCTTTATACAGTTCCCATCATAACTGTTTCGAATGTTCACATAATGTGGATGTGGACTTAGATGAAGCAAAATTTTAGACAACACAAGCAGCAGATGAAGTCGATTCAACAACACATCTCAGTATTGTAACATTACAAATGAAGGCTAATAGAAGTTATTAGACAACAGTTAATCTGAGAGAACATTTCAGTTACATTATGCAAATCTAAAGAAGAATAAAAATTAGTTAGCTAGCCTACAGCTGATTTTACTGATCATAAAACTATGTATAACACTTTTGTAAAATAATATCGTCTTTTTGCAAGATCGTGACTGGTGAAATTATAAAACAAACCTCATGTCTTCTGTATAGTTTCTTAATTTTTTTTCTAAAAATCATGACAATGATTAAAGAGAAATTTTGATTTGTTTCAGTCCTTAAGTTTTTGTTTTTAATTGTCTGTCCAGGGACGAATCCAGTATAGTTTCCTTATTGCTCATTGAATAATGTTTTTGTTCTAAGCCCCGGCCCACGAGAGGCAGGATGAGGATTCACTGTTTGGAGAATGTTGATAAGGCTCTTCAATTCCTCAAAGAACAAAGAGTTCATCTAGAAAATGTTGGTTCTCATGATATAGTTGATGGAAACCACCGGCTTACCCTCGGTCTCATCTGGACCATCATCCTTCGCTTCCAGGTAATTCTGAATTCATGAGAATGAATTCTTAAGAGTGTGTTGAGGATCTAAGATGAAGGTCTCAGACAAACCAATTGCCAATATAAAGATGTTTAAAATGTAATTAATGCTAAATTAATTGACCGAAAATGACAAGTACACATTCTTTTTGTTATGTCTATAGGCATTTCTGCCTTTATTTGACAGGACAGTGTCAAGTAAAGGGGAGGGGTGTGAATAGGTTCAGCAGTACGTAATGCTAACACAATATTTCCAAGTGCTGTCCACAAGGCTATGGCTCCCAATGTAGTATTTTTAACTACATTCTCCTTTTGAATGTTTTCAAATGCAACAAAACAAACAAAAAATCACTTTTAATGTCCCTTTAATTTGTTCATATTTTGCATTTAAGGTTATTTTTCTTTGTTAAAGAGAAACCCGGATGTACCCGGGACATCACATACAGTATAGCTGTCATTGAATAGTGCAGGATTTATGTGGTAGCAATCTGATCTGTAAAGAGGTGGGCATGTTTTGACTCTGTTGGGGGTATTTGATCCATGTCTGCCCTTCATGTCCCCCGATGAGTGTGTGATCACTGACTGTATGTGCGATGGCTGTGTGACTATATACAGTAAATGGGTAATATGTATTGTTACATGCACATCAGATTGATTGTCACAGAAAAATGTTGAAAGGTGCCAGAAAACAAAGTGTGCAACTAAATGACTATTTTTAACCGCATTTTCACATTTGGGCCTCAGACAAGAAAAAACTATCCAGGGTCCTGTTTTCTCTTTCCATCTTTCTTCATCTTCTGCACTCATATAATCTTCAGATCTGAGGGGAACCTCAGATCTTCTTATAGCAGTGAAACAAATGGTTGTAGTAACACTAAGCCATGCCCCCTCCATCCCTCTAAAGACCCTAAAGAGCTCTATGTCCCTGTCACTACAAAGCAGTGGAGAGCAGGTCCTGGTTTGTATTGTGTGTCATCTCTTGACTCTGTCAGTAAAGCAGTGACAGGATACACATAATGCCATTTGGCTGCTGTCCAGTAAGCAGCGCTGTGCTGGGGAGGGAAAGCTGATGCTGTGGTGGATTCTGGCTGCAGGGACTGCAAGAGGTGGAGTGTTACTTGATCCAGCGAATGTGCTGGACAGATCTCGGGGTGGAGCTCCACTGTCATTGCGCTCACCTTTTCTCCGCTACACCTATTTTGTTCTTTTTCTTGGTCAATATTTTCCCTGCTTTGATCTAGATCTTCATTCATTCTCTATGACGCCTCATTTTTCGAGATTCCTCTTTGTATCTTGTCTCCACGTACGTCGGAAAATCTTTCTTCTAGCTCTCTTTCTGTCTACTCCTGCCCTCCCCATCCTGATCACTGTTGGAGTTTACTCTGCCCAGTCAGCAGGTAAGACCTGACCACTGCAGCAGCCGAAGGGAGAAAGAGATAGAAAGAGAGAGACAGAGAGAGGGAGCGAGCGAGATAGGAAGAGGTGAGATGGGGAAAAACAGCTAGGCAAAAGAAACAAACTACCAAAACTTCAGCACCTTATTGACCAGAAATGTTTAAAGATACTTCACAACATGCACTGTACAGTTTGAAAATGATGCTTTGTCGTGTGGGCTGATTGTTATGTATTATTCATTAGTAGTCAGTGTATACTCTGCCCTCCATTTTTATTTTGGAAAGCATCTCGCTTCTCAGCTGTAAAATACCCTTGAACGTTAGTTCATTCCCAGTGTTTTGAGGCAGTAGATATAGACTGAAGGATGCAGGAAATTCAATATGACAAACAATCTTGGGGTGCTTAGGAGACACTATCGTTTTGTAATATGTGGGTGGGCACTTGCACATCATTCACATATGCTAATAAGACATGTTTGTAAAAATATGTGTGTATTTGATTTGTTATGCCACTCATTAGCATGTATCATGTCAGAGTGCCAAAACTGGTGCAAATGCTGTCATATGTAATGTGATGAGGTTGAACAGTGTGACATGTGGCCTGATAACACTAGAAAACAGACCAAGCCATACACACAATTCAACCAGATATTGCTAATCTGATACTTATTCCTTATTGTTTTTTAAGCATGTGAACTGTACTGTTATATACTGTACTCTACATTACCTGGTATTTAAAACCAATAAGTAAAACCAATGGATAACTTACCGTACCGTTCAAACACTATTCATGTGGATGAAATGTATATAAAAAACAATGAAAGAGGGACTCAGACCAGAATATCATAGGCCTGGGGGTGGTCTCTTTTGAGCCAGTAAACAGCTAATCAAAACATTCTGGCTACCCCAGAGCAATGTGCTAAAAACAACTCAGAAAACCTTTGCATAACAATTCCTTGGCAACCACCCAGCACATCATGGCATTGTGGCGACTTTTATGAGGGCCAAATCATTCACATTTTCTTCAGAAAATGTAAAAGTCTAGTGCAAGACACAGAGATGCTCAATCCAGCTCCTGATCTACATTCATGATTAGTATCTTGGCTTTAAAGAATATTCACTTGAAAATATGATAACACCCACACACATACATAATTCAATTCTGTCATTAAAATATGAATATGAAGTGAACATGAATATTTCAGATAGTTTTGTGACTGATCCGGTGTCGTCTCGGTTGCCCATAACAGATCCAGGTGATTAAGATAGAAACAGAGGACAACAGAGAAACACGTTCAGCTAAAGACGCATTACTGCTTTGGTGTCAGATGAAAACAGCAGGGTAAGGCTTATAACACCTCATAACTATTCCACAATCACCCCACAAGCCCTGTGTGTCATTAATCATAGCAATCAGAAAGATATGAATTTCATTCCTTTACCTTTAACCCTTTGTAGTAATCCATCAGTCTTGTGTGTTCTGCATGATCAGTCAATGCTTTGCATGATTACAGTCATTGACTGCCGATACGTTTCCCTGCTTTATCTTAGGTATCCTGAGGTCAACATTCACAACTTCACCACCTGTTGGAGGGACGGCCTGGCTTTCAACGCTCTTATTCACAGGCACAGGTTAGTGCTCAGACATCATACTTTGTTATTTTACATGATTTTGACGTCATTGATTGATCATATTCCTTGATTAACTTTTGCTGCTTTACAGGCCTGATTTAATCGAATTCCACAAGTTGACCAGATCCAATGCCACACACAACCTTCAGCAAGCCTTCAACATAGCTGAGCAGAGTCTTGGCCTCACCAAACTATTAGACCCTGAGGGTAACAAAATGCCATTTATTATTTTCACTGACTAAATACAGTTATTACAATGAGAACCTTTAAATGGCATAATTTCTGTAACTTAAATGCTAGCTAATAATATTCAGCTTCAGCTAAATAGTCTGAATTGTTTTTCCAATCCAGATGTAAACACAGAGAATCCAGATGAGAAGTCCATTATCACTTATGTAGTTTCCTACTATCATTACTTCTCTAAAATGAAGGCACTTATCGTAGAAGGCAAGAGGATTGGAAAGGTAAGATAATATTTTTCTACATTTGCTGCTTTTGTTGCAGTTCCAACATGATTTTTATAGTAAACATTTTTTAAACCAGCTCAGTGCATCAGTGTTTAATATTTTTTTAAATACTTTGCTCCACCTCTGAAACAACGTTCGTTTTCTGCTGACATCACCTTGGCGGCAGAGTCATTGTATATTTTTAGCGAGAAGTCAAAAGTTTTTTTAGGCTGAACAAACGATCTCCATTCTGAAGTGGAACAGCCACATTTTAGAATTCAATACGTTTAGGATAATTTATGTTGGACAGGCATGTAAAAGATAAAACATCGCTGGACAATTCATGGGCTGTGTGTCCCGGGAACTCATGTCTACAATTACCCCAACTCTGACTCCCATGCATGCTAAAAAAAACAGTCAAACAAAGACATGTAACTATGCACAGACCAGTAAAAGTTGTAAACTTACTTGTCTTTTACCCTGTGTAGGTGCTGGATAATGCTATAGAAGCAGAGAAGATAATTCGGCGCTATGAGGCTTTAGCCTCTGAGCTGTTAGAGTGGATTGAGAGGACCATAGGCATCATTAGCAACCAGAAGTTTGCTAACTCTCTATCTGGCGTTCAGCAACAGCTTCAGGCCTTTACCACCTACTGCACCATCGAGAAGCCTATCAAGTAAGAGAGAAGAAATGAAACGTATTGGCAGAATATAGTCAGATACAATCATTCAAACTATCATTTAAATTACTTTTACTTGGAACTTTTATCTCTACACTAGCATTTGAAGGAAATTTATACCGACAGCAATTTTATCACTGAGGTCATCTTGTCACTGTGTTGTTGAATGATGTAATGTTTTTGGTGGGTTACTTGTCAGTAGATATTTTACATTCGCTAATGGATATTTTTGCCACTAAAAAATTTTACATTCTGGAACAAAATGTATATAAATTATTGCAATGCATGATGCATCATATGATGAACTTGAACAATTATAAATGTTTATTAGTTCACTTTAGGAATGGCCCACAAAAGTTTTGTGCACATCAATTTTTTAATTCTGTCCCTGTATTTGGGAAGATTACATTAAGTAAAAAACAAACTGTTAGCTGCATTAGTCTATTTGGCATTATGACTTACACTGTTGTTTTTGTCATAATCATAATCTAAGTAATCAAGAAATACTGTTACTTTAACTTCAGTTAATACACAGACCTATACAAGCTGCTGGACAGTAAAACCGACAAGCTATTTGCTTGGTTCTGAAAGAGTGTCTGTCTTGTTTTTGAGTCTTAGGAATCTTTTGTGATTATATTTCACATATGCATTTTTTTTCCAGGTTCCAGGAGAAAGGAAACCTGGAGGTGCTGCTTTTCACCATCCAAAGTAAGCTCAGAGCTAACAATCAGAAGCCATATGTGCCTCAAGATGGAAAACTTATCTCAGACATCAATAAGGTATAAGTGATAATTTTTTAACATTTCTGTTTATTTCGTGTATTAGGTATTGTCACTCTTTTCTTGACAGTAATGTTTTGTTTGTTCTCATGATAGGCATGGGAGAGATTAGAAAAGGCGGAGCATGAGAGGGGTGTGGCTCTTAGACAAGAGCTGATTCGTCAGGAAAAATTAGAACTTCTTGCTCAGAGATTCGATCATAAGACAACCATGAGACAGGCATGGCTGAATGAAAACCAGCGTCTCGTCTCACAAGTGAGCAGAACTCAACAAACTTTGTCTATTCTATTTAAATGTTAATTGTGCATTATCAAACTGAGGACCACTCAATAATTGTACAGATTAGAATATACACTTGACATTTAGTATAATCTGTGTCTTGTGTTTAAAATCTCTGTTGTTTGTCAGGACAACTTCGGCTATGACCTGCCAGCGGTAGAAGCTGCCATGAAAAAACATGAGGCGATCGAAGCAGACATCTTGTCGTATGAGGAGCGTATCAGTGTGGTGGTGGAGCTCGCTTCCGAGATGGAGTCTGAAAGCTACTATGACATCCGACGCATTTCGGCACGCAAAGAAAACATAATTGGCCAGTGGAGTCTTCTAAAGGAGCTGGTGGTAGGACGCAAAGTCCGTCTAGAGAAGAACCTGGCCTTGCAGAAGACCTTTCAAGAGATGGTCTACATGATCGATTGGATGGAGGAGATGCAGGTAGGTTGGTCAAGAATGTTTTTACACATTTGTAAATATGTCAGTATACTTATATAATTGTTGCGAAAACACACATTACAGCATATTGTATCAGTATTATGCATTTTAACATACAGTTATTTACAATATCTAAACATACAGCTGCTTTTTACATTACCACCACAATTTGAACATCTGTCCTTCACAAAGTTCTATGCCAACCCCCCGTTTAAGCAAAAAGTTTAAATAAACAATCATTCTTGATCAAAGTGACATATCTTCATTCCAGGTTAAGCTGCTGTCCAAGGACTATGGAAAACACCTTCTTGAAGTGGAGGATATGCTGCAGAAACAAAGTTTACAGGAGGCCGATATCGCCATACAGGCTGAGAGAGTTAAAACCCTCAACATATCAGCTCTCAAATTCACCACCATTGAAGGTAAGTGTGCTGTAGAAGAGTAACACGATGAATATTGTTTCAGGGACACTTTTGGAGGTTAGATGTGATGACTGATTGTAGTACAGAATATGTGAAGGTTCTGCATGTTTTATTTTACTGGGATGATGCATGTGCAGGGCAGAGAATGTAAAATGATCTAAGATGAGGAAGTTTTAAAGTGCACCACAAGAGGGCCAGAATCCTTAACATTGTATTTTCCTCAGCATACTGTACACATCTGGTAGGTTAAAGGCATAGTTCAGCCAAAGTTTTATCTTATAGATAACCCTTTCATTTCAAAATTATTTCATTTTGTTTTGTGCAATATAAATAGCGGCTGTTCAGATACAATAGAATACAAAAGATAAAGCACTATGTTGACCAGCTGCTGTCAAGCTCCAAAAAGCATCATAACAGTGCATTAAAATGATCCAATTATTTGTAGAATTTCCAGATATTGACATAATCAGCATTGTCATTTTTTTCACCTTTTTTATTCAGACAAATACAGGAATATGACAAGTTTTGACCACTGTGAAATAATCTGAACCCATTCTTCTTTTCCTCTGTCTTGTCTTTGTGTCGCTCAGGCTACCAGCCATGTGACCCCCAGGTAATATGTAACCGGGTCAGTCATGTAAACACCTGCTTAGAAGAGTTGAAGCAGCTAGCTGCTAAGCGTCGCTCAGAGCTGGAAGACTCGCTCGAGCTATGGGCCTTCTTTCAAGAGGTGGAGGAATCGGAAGCCTGGATCCGGGAGAAAACCTCTATCTTGGCCACACAGAGCTGCGGAAAGGACCTGAGCAGTGTGCTGCGACTGCTGCAGAAGCACAAATCTTTGGCTGGAGAACTGTTGGCCCGCCGTGCCTTGCTTCAGCAGACCATGAAGAAGGGCAAGCAGATCCTCACCCAGAAGAGCTTCGGCACAGCAGGAATACAAGAGAGGCTGATGGAAGCCAAAGCAGAATGGAAGAGATTAGAAGACCAGGCTGCACAGAGGCTGTGTAACCTACAGGAGGCACTAGACTTCTTTCAGTTCAGTACAGAGACAGATGATCAGCTAGCTTGGCTACAAGACACCTACCGGCTCGTTTCTAGTGAGGACTTTGGTCACGATGAGTACTCAACCCAGTCTCTCCTTAAAAAGCACAGAGGTGTTCGAGACAGTATTGACAAACACCGCATGCAAGTAGTAGGCCTTCGAAAACATATGGTTGCTCTGCCATTGCATTATCGTGAGCTGGACGAGGTTCGAACACGCATGGTGGAGACAGAACAGCTCTATACAGAGGTGGCAGAAATTGCTGTGTTGCGGCAACAGTGGCTACATGACGCGCTGGCAGTGTATCGCATGTTTAGCGAGGTGAATGCCTGTGAGGTGTGGATTGATGAGAAGGAGCAGTGGCTTAACAAAATGGACGTTCCAGAAAGACTGGAGGACGTGGAGGTGGTGGCACACAGGTATGAGATCCGATCAGGAACTTCTGTCAACTTAATCAGTCAACGTAACTTCTGTGATCACAAATCAGTCACCCTTTACTGTGGAAGGATAACTGTATTGAAAACACTCAAATCCACAGACGAGGGGCAAATGTTTTTGGATGCAAAAGCTGAACATAGTTTTAGGGTGAATCTCCCAAGGCCTGTCAAACACTACTACATTACTACACTACTACACTATTACAACACTGTTACATTCAAAAAACAGCACAATGTAAGCCATTATAATAGCACTAAAAATAGGCTTCATTTTCTTTTGCAAAATATTTTTTTCTATTTTTTCATTTGATGTTGGGGTAGAATACTGTATCACTTGGACATGTTCTTGACAGCATTCCTGAGAATTGCCCAACGTATTTTCTATGCAGTGACTTGCACATCTCTGTATGTCAGGTTTGAGAGCTTGGACCAGGAGATGAACAGCCTGATGGGACGAATACTAGACGTCAATCAGATCGTCCAGCAGCTTTTAGACAGTGGACACCCCAGTTCCACTGAAGTCAGGGGCTGCCAAGATCACCTTAACAGCAGGTAACCACATCAAATACACAGACTGTGTGACACCAAATAGTATGTAACTTTTTGTCTTGATCTGTTGTTAGGTTACGTTTTATTTAAACATTTATTTCTGTTTTAATGCTCAACTGCCATTTATAATAGTGTTGATATCTCTAAATATAAATCAAGCATCCCAGTTATCCATTGTTTTAGGTGTTTGTCAGGCATTATTTAAATGTTATTTTAAACAGTTTTACTCTATGTCTATCATGTGTAATGTATGGCTCCACATAGGCATCATTAGAAAATGGCTGCTGCTTTCCCAAGCTTTCACTGAAACTAGCAAGCTGCGACGTATGTGTAAAAAACTCCAGTGATCCGTTTTAGACAGACTTTGGCATAAATAGCCTCTCTCAATGTGCTGCCATCTGCTGTGACTGCCACATACAGTGCCCGCCTGACCTGGCTTAACACAGCACACAATGGGCCGAGCCCAAACACATTTATTGTGTGTTCTTCAATAGTTAATATAACTGTATTAAATGTTTGTTACTAAAGCCTGCTCTGTAGGTTATGTGGCAGTTGTGATATTGTGTTCTTAGGTCTTAAACCGTGGTCCCTTGGTGTGCCCTTGGAGCATTTTCTTGTGTGTGTGTATGCATGGGTGGGTCCTTCATGTGTGTGTTAGGCATGAATCAGAAATGATTCAGAATGAGTCATGTTTTTGGAACTGTGTCATTTTTAATATTTGTGCATATGGGCAGAATGGATTCAATGACTGAATGAAGGTGCCACTTTACATTAAAATCAGCTACATTTAAAGGAATACTGATATTTTGAACAAATCTTGAGGTCAAAGTAAATGGTTACATACAAATACACCCATTCACCCATTATCCTTTTTACTGTACTTACATTTCCAATTAAAACAGAAAGTTGGGATGGAACAGAAAGTTCGGTTTGTTCTTTGAAGCCAGTTGACATTAACTGGTTTGCTGCTTCCTATTGCTAGTTGTTGGCATTTAGTAAATATAATTTATGAGTAAAAGGTTGCAAATTTTATGCACTTAAAAGTTTATTTTGTCAAGTTTTAGGATTACTCTAGTCCTTATATAGCCTCAAAGACATGGACTACAAGTATGTTTTCTTTTAAACAGCATGATAGCTAAAATCCAGACAATGGCTCCAACACTTTCTACCTGTATCTCACAGGTGGAATCGCATTGTTGAGCTGGTTGAGCTGAAGAAAGATCACCTGGACTCAATTCTGCGTATCCAAAACTACCTACTGGAATGCACAGAGATCAAGTCCCAGATTCAGGAAAAACGGAAAGCCATAGATGCCACTCAGTATTTGGGAAGTGACCTGGGCAGCGTGCTGGCGCTTCAGCGCCGTCTCTCCACCATGGAGGGAGCTCTGGCGGTGCTTGAGCCCAAACTCATTCACCTTCAGGAGGAAGCAGAGGAGCTTGCAACATCCCATCCAGACAAGGCGGTGGACATCCTGATTCCTTTTGAGGGTATCAGTGTGGAATGGGAGGAACTGAAGCGTACCTTGCAAGGTTGTGAGGACTCCTTAACTGTCGCTGGTCGGCTGCAGCAGTTCATCCAGGATTTGGACTCATTTCTCACCTGGTTGGTGCAGACGCAAACTGCTGCAGCTTCAGATGAGCTTCCTAATGCTTTGGAGGATGCAGAACGGCTAATAAACCAACACGCCACACTCAAGGAGGAGATAGGGAGATATGAAGAAGACTATGAACGTCTTCAGGCTGTGAATGAGCTCTTGGAGTCTGAGGAAGCCCCATTACCTCATGGAGCTCTGCAGCAGTGGTTGCACAAGCTGGATGTGGGCTGGAACAAATTGCTGGAGATGTGGGAGAGCAGGAGGGAGGTGCTGGTGCAAGCTCATATCTTCCATCTCTTTCTGAGGGATGTCAAGCAGGCTGAGGCCTTCCTCAACAACCAGGTGAAGGTTTTAAGCCTATCTATATGTGAGTGCACAGTGTTAATATTTTTCAAACATGGTTGTGGACAATGAGGGAGCCTTGAAGTCAAGAAGGTTGAGAACCACTGCTCAGAAATAAATCTTACTAGTATTTTTCTTACCTACTGTATGGGTTAGGAGGGGAGACATCTTTAAATGTCAGGAACATGCAGGCAGTTTGAGGTCATTGCTCAGTTGTTATTCAGAGACATTTGCTATTTCTTATGCTGGTCATTGCTTCATGAAAATATCTTAAATGCAGTTTAAATATCAGAGGTTATGGGTTTCTGTAGCCCTGTCTGGGTGTGTGTTAGATGTCGTGTCTGCTCTGCTCAGTTGCATTCACCCGATGCCTGTGGGCACAGAATAAGATCTCTGAATCCTCACTATAATGCATGTCATCAAGTGTGAGCTGCTTTGCTCTTATCACACATGGCAGTAATATTCATTTCCCTTTCATTCCCTTAAATGTTGAGCTTTGGCTTATAAAAACCAAACAACTGGTTAGGTCATAAGTTTCAAGTTCATTTCACGTTTTTGAAAATATACATGAAATTATTATCTGAATCTCTGTTATATGGACTGGTTGTGGTTTTAAGACTAGTGGCGTCACACGTCTTACAGTCATTAGATAAAGTAAATAATATGATTATACAGGTTCCAAGAAAAATGAATCTATGATCAACAAAAAAAGAATTTGTAAAAATCTAGCTTCCCATTGAAAATATTTGTGGGGTCACTACATACAGCAAAAATATTGAAAGAAGGATATTCACTCACAAAATTTACTATAAGAATTCCATGTTTTTCCTGACTAATAATGCCATAGTTTTTCATGGGAAATCGTAGGTGGGCATTCAGAGTAGCAATACCATTGTGGAAATTACAGTACCTTGGTGTACCATGTTTAAAGTACCATACTTAACACTATACTGTAAAACTATGAATATGGTAATCATTAGGTACCATATTAGATACCATACCATACCAGCTGATCTCTACTATAACCACAATACTTTGTCTAAGCAATTTAGGGCAAGTATCAAGTACCATGTTTTATTGGATCCATTATTCAGTAACTGCCTTTGATTAAGCAGGAATTTGAAAGAAAAACTGATATAAAGAGACTACTTGTAAAAACACTGTTTTTGAATCTGTATATTTGACTTCATGTTGAAAAAGTTGCCACAGATATATATGTGAGCATTGCTATATATTTTAAGTGTGTGTTGTTGCACTACAAACACTGACTTGCCAGTCACAGTCATAAAGGATTTGCTTTTAGCGTAATTGATCTGTTAATTTTAGATGGTGATACCATCTTTTCACTGAATTTCACTCTATCGCTTCCTCTCTCCTCAGGAGTCTGCACTGGCTCATGTGGAGCTGCCCACCACAGTGGAGACGGTGGAGGCAGCCATAAAAAAGCACAAGGACTTCACCACCACCATGGAGCTCAACCTGCATCGCATTAAAGCTGTTATAGAGGCAGGAGAGAGCCTCATCAGTCAGAACAACATCTATTCAGAGCGAATCCGTGAGAGAGTGGACCTGCTTGCTAACAGGTGAAAACCTCTACAATCCTTTTTAGATTACCTCACAGACCAAATAAAAAAAAAATTCCCTGGCTTAGATTTTTATTTTTTTTAATATTTTTACAGAAGCAACAGTAGCAAATATAGTGATGAAAAGCAAAATATTAAATGTCATTGATGAATTATTTACTGAGTAATCCACTCATTTGTAGAGGGGGTTAAAATTACAATTTTCACCTAAAATCTGAGTTATATTATAGGGGTTGATAAATGATTTGAGAGTCTAGGGCAGAACACCACAGACCACCAATATATGTCCCCTTTAATATTAATATTAATATAAATGTTTTTTAAGATTACACACTAAGATTACACATTCTATTTTAGAAATGTATTAAATAATGTGACTAAATAGTTCAGCATACTGTTGGTAGTAAGTCATGCAAATGAGCTAAATATTTGTTCAAACATACACTATCTGTCATAAGTTTAGGGTTACTTGTCTAAAATGTTTCTCATGATATTAAAAATCTTATGACCTGAAGGAATTTGAAATAATTTTTGAAGACAAATATATAATTGTGCAGTTGTGATATTTGTGTTGTGCTGATACAAAGTTAACCGCGCAAAGTGTGCCATTGTCCTCGAAAAGACAAACTTACTACTTTACATTTGCATCGGCTCTCCATTTCTGCTTTGCATTGTGGGAAGTTGCAGCTGCTTCTGTAAATACAACTGAATTTAAAAATCGTTTCTTTCCATAGAGATGTAACAAAGAAACTCAGAATTCACGGTCACTGATCTGAATGCAGTCTCAGTCTGGAGCGTGAAATTGGATTTTAAAGCACAGTTGTGTGTGAAATCAGCTATGGTCCAGAAGACGCTGATGTACACTGACACACCATTCTATGAACAGTTAAGAATAATAGAGAAATCTAAGAGTTTATCATTTTTCTGTTTTTATGTGCACCTCACAGAGGAAACCAGAATCGTAAACTCGCTCAGCAGTGGCTTAATAAACTGAATGACCAGTGGGAACTCTACAGGTTTCTGCAGGACTGTCATGAGGTAGGATTTACAAACTGAAGAGAAGCAAGCTAAAAATTATGTCATACTTTGTTTTGTGCGTCTGTATGTGTTGGGTTGTAAGGCCGCATGAGAGATGAACTCTTTAACAGTTTAGCAGTTTTAACAGTTTAGTGTTTGGAATCAGTACAGGTTTTTGAAATCAGTTTTAAATTAAGAGTGGATAGATGCTCACACAAATTAGCAAGTTGTGTTGTTTTGTATCTGTAACATAAATATTATAAAAAGTAACTGTTTACACATTAATAAATATAAGTAGGTGACTCAGACGCAGTGTTCTCACCAGACACAACACAATTTAAAGGTTTTTTTATGTGAATTTGAGGTTTTTTTTCCAAACTAGCCACTAGCATAACAATGGACAGAACATCTGTTCTGTTGCTTGGTTTCAATTTGTGTGCCATCATGCTAAGTAAGCCTGTTCCTGATTGAATCTCATTGGTCAAAAAATCCTATTACATCTACCGTTATATTAAACTAAACTATGTTACAAAAGAGAGATTGGTGATCTCTCACCAGCCCCTTCTGGCTTCTGGTGTGGCAAAGCCTGTCCTTCTCTTCTCATGATCAATTATTCAGCAGGTCTCCTCATCACTTATTCTGTTGAGAGAACTTCAGCAGTGTGTTTGTGTGCTCACTGCAGAGACAGATCTCTGCCTTGAGCTGTCAAACCAAGAGCTGTCAAACGCATGTGGAGACTGAGAAGGTTCTGTGTGGACATGGCTACAAATGCTTGTTATGAAGAATGTAATGTATCAAGTAATGAAAAAACATACAGAATATCTGTAATTTGACATATAGTGTATGAACTGCATAGTATGTTTTTTCATGGCCATTAATGACATGAGTGAGTATGTTTGGAATAGCATTCTATTGACTATCTATGTTTGAAAGAAGTATACAATATGCATATACTGTATCTGAATTATTTGATCTGATTTGTCACATAGTTCAAATGTCTAAACCATTAGTTTAGTGGATAATTATTTTTGTGTTGTTCAAAAGACATTCTCTTTGTGTTCGATCTATTGGTTCATACCCCTAGGAACTCTTTAAAGAATGACCATGATTGACCTAAATAGCTTTATGGAGAACAACTCTGGGTCCTTTTTAAGGGAAGAGGTCAATGTAGTATTTAGAGGGAGATCTAATTGATCCATTAGGGATCTAGAAGATATGCATGTTCAGTTTGCATATACAATTACATGCAGCTTGCATGCAAATTGTCTGCATGGAACATCTAAATGACAAATGAAAATGGCTGTGCACACACTGTTTTAAGTGACAATCCCATTTAAATGTGTGCAGAATACATTTCTGTATTCTCACAATTGTGATAAGTGACAGATTGATAACCAAAGTTGCATTTTAGCACCTCACAGTAAACTAGAAACATGGAAGCAAACCTGTGTGGTGGAGCTATTTTTGAACAAAGTAATATTACAGTTTACAGACACTGAGCAATTATCAGTAAATGGATGTCTTTGGTTTGTTCATCTAAACAGCGAGCGCTCTCTGGACAGTGATGTATGGGTTTCCCAGAAATGATGGAGAAGAATTATGCTGGAGAGAGTCAAAATCTGTGAATGATTCAAGACACATACTGATTCTGTAACTGTTTAGCACTGCGCCATAGATGAACTGTCAACACACAAAAAGAGGTGTTTTAACTAGCAATTTATGCATTTATGATTTTATGTAAATCTTTCATCTTTTAGATGGAAAAATGAGTTGAAAACTGTACTACTAGAGGATGCTGTTCTAAACAAAGCATATGTTTGTGTTTTGTGATCTCTCGTTGTTGCCTTAAATCATTTTCCTCTGATATTAATTATCATATAGTTCAGTGATATGAGTTCAGTTCATCAGTTTAGTGGATAATTAATATTTTGGTGTTCCTCGATAGACATAGTCTTCGACCTATGGGTTCAAACCGTGAAGGGCAGAGGTCAATGTAGTATTCAGTACACACTAGAGATAAATCCCAATTGAACGTAAGGAATCTAAACTGCCTTTTTAGTTCTCCCAGGTTCCTAACCGACAGATTGTGAATAATTTCCCATTCATCAATCTCCCCCTTTGTGTACTGCACCCTCATTTTTTGTGCCTTTTACACTCTCTGTTCCCCCTCCCTCTGTTTGAGTCACACATTCCTATTCGCTCAATTTGCTTTCCTGCTGCTTTAAATGCCTAGCTGTCCTTGTGACGACAGGATCTACGTAGGCTCTCTCTGTCTCTCTCTCTCGGTATGGCTCGCTTCCCCTCCCTCACGTCTGGCTTTTCGTCTGTCTCTCTGCATGCTTTTCTTTCCCATCATGTTTGGATGCTGCAGCAGCTGAAACTGGGTCTTTCAGCTCAGGCACAGTGGCTCTGCAGTATTGAGTCAAGATTGCAATACAAATCAGGAGGAGAAGGAGAGAAAAGAGGGCGGCACACGGATGAAAGGAGACAATATGGATTTGCCCGATATGCAAGACGCTGCACAAACGGGGTGAAGAGTGTGTCTGGATGCTCGGAGGAGGGGAGGCAAACAAAAAAATGCCCACATCCTTCCACTTGATACTCTGCACAGCCTACTATTTTTTGCTCTTTCTCTTTCTGACTGTGGCTAGCGTAACACAGCTACTGGACTCATTTCTCTCCTAGTTCCTTTAACCAAATCAGGCCTCTGCACAGACTCAGATTTTTAAGAAGATTTTTTTTGCAGATTTATAAAGTCTTTTCAGCAATTTTTTTCACAAAGATGCAAAACACTTCTCGTTTTACTGGATTTAACGCAGCCATTTGAGGATTTATTATATCTACTAATTGTACTATGGCTTGAATATTTTGTGCAGCGCTGTGTGTGGAGTGTTCTTGTGCGTGTTTTGGGCAATATTGGGTTTTGCTGCTCACCTGGGCTGCAGGTCAACAATGTGATTCTGAAACATCACTGACTGAATTCTCAGAGTCTTCACAACCTAATTCAGGTGGTAATCATAATAAGATGCATAATAACTTCCAGGTAGTTGCAATTGATGTGTTTTTCCTTAACATCAATGTTTTTAAGTGGAAAGTGTATCTTTTATCTGCTGTAACTAATTACCTTTTCACATTTAACTTTTAACTGTTTTGCTGTTACCTTAAATAGTCTTGCAATGTGACAAATTAAGGACAAATATTCCATGTCTTTCTATTAATATCAAGTCATAAAACATGCATAATTATACAGGAATTACCATTTGAGTTCATTTAATTAATTTAAACTTTTAAACTCTAAAAAGTAACTTTAGAATTTTTTTAGAATGTTAATGCATTTCACCAAGTGCACAGGCCAACAAATGGCAACAAGCACCAACAAACACGTTGTTGTTTATTTACATTCATTGACGTTTGTTTTGATCAGCTGAGAATGTTCAAATGTTTGAGGGGTCTGGGCTGTTTTGGTTTAGTAAATTAGAGTTAACATTAAAGCATTATGTTTCTTTTTAATGGAATGAAAACAAAATAATGCGTTGTTGTGTTTAACAATTTGTTTGGATGACATATATAGGAGCTATATAGGAGCAATATAGGAGCTAAAATAGATTTCAACACAAGAAAAATATTGACACTACATGGATGTATTCTCACATAAAAATATTTTGTCCCATACCTAATGTTCTTTGGTGGAATATGAGAATAAGTTATCAACGTCAAATGAAATAAATGCAGTAAATAAAACGTCTGCATTAACCATTTTTTAAAAATAAGGGTATTTTTAGCCTCTTTAAAAGCATATGACTCCAAACAAAACTATGGGTTATGTTTTTACAACATTCTAAATACAACAGCCTGCTTTTGAATCAAGTGTTGGTGTATGTTGGAGCAGTATAAACATGCCTTAACGTGTGTGTTTCACAGATTGGTGACTGGGTGGCAGAAAAGATGCTAATGGCCCGCGACACCTCTCGTGACGAGACTCAGAAACTTCATAAGAAGTGGCTGAAACATCAAGCCTTCATGGCAGAGCTGGCTCAGAATAAGGAATGGCTAGACAAGATTGATAACGTAAGTACAGTGGGTTACTTCAAAGTTACACAGTGATCCTTTGCTTTGTTCATATGTATTTTAAAAATATTTATAGAAGATAGACGAGACAGATTTCAATTCCTTGAATGCTGGGTGCCATTTTTGGCTTGAAAATCACTACTGGGCACCTTGAAATGAAAACACTCAGCTAATAGTCTCTTTCTGTTGACTCATATTCTGTTATAGTCGATGAGAGCCAGTAATCGGAGATGACAGAGCATTTAAGAAGAAATCCGCTGAGTCTATCATTTGAAGTCGGTGGTACAAACACAGTTTATATTGTATTGCTTGCTTATAAAAAACTTAAGGATTGTACAGAGTATGGTGATGTTTAAAACATAAGATCCAACTCCTAAGCCTAAATATTAAACACTGGCATTTGTCCTGCACCAAGCTTGTGTGTGTTTGACATGTTGTCAACCATATGTTTGTGAACTTGAGAATAGAAAAATATCATTTTTCTGAAATCATATGAGTTTAACTTTAGTACATAAAAATCATAGTGACGGTATAGAAATCATACCAGTATAACTTTGAAGCAATCAGTATAATTGATTGAGCACGGAAAATATGAATATGTGATCACATGTCAGCATTGTGTGTGTGTGTGTGTGTTTGTGTATGTGAAAGTGTGTGTATATAGGAGAGAGATTTGTCTCTGCTCTGACCTAGTATTTCCTGTAGACAGCTGATTGCTGGGGGCCTATTTCACTGTCATATAACCTTAAACTACTTACCAGGAATAGAAATATGCTGAACTGTGCTGGTTTTATATTTATAAGAGTGCCCTGGTTTCAAGTGCCACACTCCAGCTTGGACCCTGCACAATTAACTTGACTTTACCTGCTATCTAAATGGCTCACACATTCACAATTTTCACACATTTATTTATTAGTGCTGAATCAAATGTGCTTGGCCAGTTGTTCCTCTTATTCATTAAAACCAAAACCATAAGGGTGATGCGTATAATTATTTCAGTGTTAAATACATTACTGATTAGAATAACATCAGTACATCAACAGTACAAAGCAATATATGCTTGTACATGATACATTTAGTCCATTAGTGTTAATCCATTAGTCTGTATTTTCCAGTAAGTTGTGATGTTCAGCCATTCACCCTTGAAATGGACACATGCATTATAATTACAACATGCTGTTTTGACTAGTTCTGTTCCAGTGTCACTAACCTGGCAGCTGTCTGATGGAGCAGCTTTGCCAAGTGGAAGGGAGGGGGAGTATGTATCTGTTGCTAGGTAACACTCTCCTCAACCCCAGATCAGCCATGTGTGAAGGTCATTTTTACCGCCCCCTTACACATTTATGCAGCTTGCAGGAAATTGCAGGAGATGCACTTCCAGGTCACTGTGAAGTGTGAAAATGATAAGAATAATTAGAATAAGTGGTCAGTTGTGTTGAGGTGTAGGGGTAGATTACATTTACATAACATTTATGAATTTAGCAGATACTTTTATCCAAAGTGATTTACAGTACATTCTATATACATGTTGTATGTTACCTGGGAACTGAGCCCACAACCAAAGCTATAGAAGCCTGTGTGTGTGTGTATATATATATATATATATATATATATATGTAATTGATATAAAATTGTATATCATTTTATATACAATTTTGGAGGTCTTTTCTGTATGAAATATCTGCTGTGTGTTATTTGCTATGTCAGGAAATACTAGATTTTTCTTTATTTAAAACAAATTTTTATCACTTTTTTATACATATACCTTAGAATTAAAGGGAATTTTTGCAATACTTAACTGATTTACAAACGCACCTGCATGCCACAAACGGTTTTGAGTTCCAAAGGTTACAGTATGTTTTCATATTACATTAAGCTCATTCATCTTAAAATATATATCAGATTATTTCTCATTAAACAAGTCATTTTCTAATGTTAAAATTGTCCTTATATGATGTTTTGAAATTAGCATAATACATCCTGCTTTCTGCCAAAACACTGTTTCCTGGGGGGGATTTGTTTTGGTATGCACCCCTGAGAATCCGACAAGCAGCTGTGCCTGGGGTAACAAATTCTCAGAGCAATATGGTGCCTCACTAGTTTAATATATTATGCCTCATTGGTTTTTTTGTATGCCTTCAGAAACATGATTTGTTGGTGTTCTGCATATTAATTACCAAGATTTTAATAATCTGATTTCAGTTTGTGCCATCTTGAAAGCACATGTGAATTGACAGTGACCGTATAATTTTCATGACACTTGAAGAGTCTTGAATTGTGACTCACACACATTCAGTCATATACGTCCTCTGCCACCCCCACCTCTGTCACACCCCCTCTTATCTCAAGTGTACACTCTTCACTGTCTCACTGTCTCCACAGTACAGCCAAAGAGAACAACAGAGCCGTTAATCAAGAGAGAGATTTTACATAAAGCTCCTCCCAACACTGTGTTTAACCCAGTTCTACCATGGAAAGCAGTTCTACTGCAGCCTGCTATTGTATAAAACCACCACAGTCCAGTTCCTTCAGGCTTATATGAGCAGTGCTGACTTGCCATCTAAAAAAACTCAAACAATGGAGGACCTGTGGAGATTTTTGCAGTATAGTGTCTTTAGGGTTCCTCCTTCAGTGTTATACAACAGGCTTTTTCACCTGTTTTAGGATCCGCCAGGTAAAAATCATAAGGCTTACTACTTGAAAAAGGGAACCTGAAACCTGTCCTTAACAAGCAGCATGAGAGATATCAATCATGCATGCGTGTACCAACAATGCGGAGCTAAGCACTATGATTTAATACCCTAACCCTTAGTATGGGCAATAGTAATGGTACCTTTCTTAGCAAGTACCACTAATGCGAAGTGTACCTTTATTAAAACTGTTTAAAACGTTTGTATGGTTCTAATTTTCAAAGCAACATTTTAAGGCACAGATAAGCAACTGAGAACAAACAGAAATCAGCAGTTTAATAATGTTTCTGTGTGTGTGTGTCACTGTCCAGACTTGAGAGTTGACGCAGGTGCAGTTTTCCTTTAGGTAGGCTGGAATCCAGACATGTCTTTAGCAGAGAGCTAAATTGCACTGTGATATCTCAGATGTGATAATGAGTTATTCAGAGAACTGTCAGATTAAGCCCTTGTCAATGCATTTTTACACATGTTTTTACTGTTAAAAGCAGGATGGAGGATCACAGTCGCCTGTGCTATATTTTTTCAGTTGTTGGAATTTATTGGTGTTTGTAAAGCCGTGACGTTTGAAAACAATATTATTTCCAATTGAAACCATAAAATACTTATCCTTGTCAAGACTGTCGTTAGACTAGATAGATCTAGATAGATCTAGATAGATAGATAGATAAAAACTAGATAGATAGATCTAGATAGATAGATAGATCTATCAAGCAATATACACTAACACTTCTGTTATTTTGGCCATGATCATCAACTGATGATGTAATTCACAAATTGGCTCAAAAAAGTGTCAAATATCGCAAAATTTATGGTTCCCATGTCACATTGTGCTTCGCCCAGTTCTGTCTCAGAAATGATTTGTTTGCAAATTAAACATGTCTTGTTAGTACAGTTTGTTCCATTAGATTATCCACCTTCTCAGTCTGTCTGGAAATAGACTGAAAACAGACTTTTCTTTTTGTTCCTATCTGATCTTGCTGTCTCACGCTGATCTCACACTAACTGATCTCGCTATCACTTTTTCTTGTTCATGTTCTCAGGAGGGCCAGCGGCTAATGCAGGAGAAGCCAGAGCTGAGCTCACTGGTCAAGAAGAAACTGGAGGAGATCCGTGAGTGCTGGCAAGATCTAGAGAGCACCACCCAAGAAAAAGCCAGACAGCTATTTGAGGCCAACCGGGCCGACCTGCTCGTTCAGAGTTACTCTAACCTGGATCAACGACTTGAACAGCTTGAGGGACAGCTAGCACATGTGGACTACGGCCAGGATCTGACCACTGTCAACAAGCAGCTTAAGAAACTACAGGTCTTTAGTCTTTCCTGTATATCTACAGCTTTTGGGCCTGGCATTAACATTGGTATTGGTAATTGCAAAAAGGGTTCAAAATATGTTTCAATCTAGTCATTTAAAATCTTTTTAGAGGTAGTCAGAAATTTTTCCAAAACGAGGATTTTAAAATTGGCCGGTCAGAACAATAACCATAAATCTGAAGATTTGGAGTTTATATAGACTTTTATACTGTTTATACTGAATATCTTCAGTATGCCTGATATTAACATGCAGCAAAACATATCAAGCACAGATCAAACAGATGTTGTTTTTCCTGAGACCTGAAGCCCTTCAGTCTGAGGCATGACTAGGGCTGCAACTAACGGTTATTTTAATAATCGATCATTCGATTAATCGATGAATCGGATAAAAAACAAAAAACAAGAAAAGCATTAATTTCCAACCCTTTATTCAAAAACAAAACTAAAAGTACACAAATATACTTGTCAATAATAACCTATATGGGACAAAGCACAGAATATAGACACCAAAAAAATGCTTTTCTAACTTAGTAGTTTTGTCCTGTTTTCAGTCCAAATATTTAAAAAAATCTTAGATATTTTTTAGATTTTTTATCTAAAACATCTTAGCTATACATGACAACAGATTGAAAAATGAATAGTCAAAAAAAGGCGAGTGAATAAAAACGTGTCTTTAGTCTTGCAATGCAAAGTGCAAAGTAACTATACCACCCCTGCTTTACTACCGTTATTAACGAGCTAATGCTAACTTGTCATGCTTGTCAAGCTGGATAACAAGTAAACACCAGCACCAGGGACATTACGTTTCTCACTTTAAAATGGAAGAAAGGAAGAATTCTGTAGTGACTTGCCATGCAGTTGAACTCCCTTCCTCCTCATCAAACATGTTTGTGTTTCAGGTGCTGGATCATTGCCGTGGTGCTCCCGTGCCATGCCATGTCGCTTTTGCATATTTTGCAGTTAACACACTTTTTCTGTTTATTTAGTGTGAAATGCTCCCACACCTTGGATGACTTGGGTCACACGGATTTCTCTGCCTCCGCCATGTATCTTTCCTCTACCTTCGCTCGTTTTTTATTATTTTTGCTCCGCCCTGTCTATGAGGCGCCAAACTCTGCTAGCATCAGTGCGCAAGAGAGACCGAGTGTGTTCACTCCGCTCCGCCTCAACTAAAGGTTTTTTAATAATCAAATGTCTCCACGTCGCGCGACACGACAAATCGATTATGAAATTCGTCGCCAACTCTTTTAGTAATCGATTTTTATCGATTTAATCGATTCGTTGTTGCAGCCCTAGGCATGGCGCCTTTTCATTGTATGACTGAGGTCTGAGGGTGTCCTAAAATGTACACCGTACCACAGTTTAGTTAATACAGCTGCTCCAGTCAAATAACAATGAGTTTATGAGTGTTAAGAACAACACTTTCACAACAACACTTTTCAACAACACTAAGAACGTTTTCAACATGTAGTTAAAGACTGATGTAGTAAATGTTATCAGCAGTCACAAAAAAAAACTTCCAGATAAAATCCAAGTACTAGTAACCACAGCAGACCACAGGTACTGTATTGTATTTGAGAACTTGGTTCTCTCTCCTGTTTTTACACTTTGTTTGCGCATCAAGATATTTACATGACATTTCCTCCAGGTCATACTTTTATTTTTGATCTTTCGTATTACTAACTTCCAACATGCATTTAATTCACTCTTTATTTCTTTCTGATGCCCGTGCTGAAGATGTTTGTTTTGTTTTCTTCTGCTGCTGCATTTACTGGTAATATGAGCCTCATCACAGCCCATCATGAGTGTGATTCATGTCACTGGTGTGGCTCTCCTCTCTGACAGCATGCCATGACTCTCAGCTGATCTGAGTTCAGTTTAAGCTCTGTCCTCACGTCACTCCACCCACTTCACCATCAGGGGTATTGTAGCCATCATCATTTGCCTTTATTCCTTATTTGCCCACCTCACTCTGTTTTCTTCTTGTTATAACTATAAAAATTCTTTAGTCTGTGATAAGAATATATCACAGAATAGAATTTTCCAACAGATTATATATTGTATGTGTAGGTTAAGGTCAAAGCGCCTTGAAGTGCGTGTGGGTGTTATTATTGTTTGTTTTCTTTACACATCAGCATATTTTAGATTGTCACTGCAGAAACATTTAGCCTTTAGTAATGTTAATTAAAAATAGGAATAGAAGGAACATTTTTTGTGAAAAAAATGTGTATTTCCTGCTTTGAAATACTATTTTGTTTCTCTTTGGGTGCACTGTGTCTGAATACCATAAGGTATTCATATTCTGTATCTTTCATGAAATGGGGGCAATTTAGCTTAACGCAAGACATATTTTCTGAGTATGAGTGTGATGTTACCTGTGGTTTAAGGTCATGAATTGCCACTTATAATTTCAGAAGGGAAGGAATTCTGATTTGCTACTGAACAAATAAACTAAATAAAACAATAGTTCATAGGTTTAGACCCCATTACATTAATTAGCCAGTGATATATCATTTTGTCATTGACTTGTCATTTACTCTAGTTCACTTCACTGTTTTAATTTGTTACATCTTATCCTAATGGATTACATCATTTTTACATCTTTTTTTGTAATGTGTGTGCTATCCTACCTAAAAGAGAAAAATGTGAAACTTTAGTTCTTATTACAAAGACATTTTAACATAATTTCCAGGTTTTCTTCTAGAGTTTTAAAAGCTTATGCTGATGTCATAACCCACTCTTTCTTCTCTTGTCTTTCTGGTATCCTTCCGCTCCTCTTTCCCACTATTTGTACCATCATCTATCCTGCATCATTTTAACTGTGCTAAACTGTATTTGTACTTTCTTCCCTGTCACTTTGTTCTCCTGGTGTTTCTTCCTGTTCTACAGACATCAAACAATCTCTGTTCTTTAATGGTCTAATGCTCGTGCACTCTCCCTCACTATCTCTCTCTCTCAATTTCTTGCAGACGATGGAGTGTCAGGTGGAGGAGTGGTATAAAGAGGTAGGAGAACTTCAGGCCCAGGCTACTTCTATCCCTCATCAGGGTGAGGTCATGGAAAAGGTGTCTGAGAAACAAGATGGTGTGGAAACACGAATCGTACGATTGATAGAACCTCTGAAAGAGAGACGACGCATCTTGCTAGCTTCTAAAGAAGTGCACCAAGTAGGCCGTGACCTGGAGGATGAAATTGTGAGTTTTACAACGTCATAAAACTATTGGGTTCTGAAACATGAGCTATGAGCTATGCAGGTTTAATTTCTTGCATTGTGTTCTAAAATATGTCTGAACATAAATACATAAAGCAACCCGTACATGTTCATTCTTAGCATTCCATTCCACAAGTGCCTTCTTCTAGACCACATTGTTGGTCATTGTGTTGACCAAGCATTAATGACATATAGTATGTTTTTGTATATTTTTTTATTTATATATTTACACTCATGCTAAAAATATCCCTTATTAAGAATACAATGATGTGTTTGTCTTTAGTTGTGGATACAAGAGCGTCTTCCAATGGCTACTTCTCAGGAACATGGAACAAGTTTACAAACTGTACAGCAACTCATGAAAAAAAATCAAGTAAGATACTCCTCATCCTTCTGTCTTGCTTATAACCTTAGAATAAAATGCAAGCTGGTTTATGCCGGTTAGTGCTGGTGTGGTTCTTTTCTAGCTAGTGGACTGGCACAACTACTAAATAGCACAGCTGGTTAAACAGAATGATATTCCTATTGAAGCTGTTTGACCAAGAAAGTGTCAGTGGTTAGGCTCGATAAAGGGCCTTGTAGGAACACCAGCACATTGGCATCTCATGCTGGCTACCTGCATCCAAAACAAAACTTGCTGGTAACCAGCCATGCTTATGGGTAGCCATAAGTTTGAGCATGAGCATAAGCATGAGCATCTATGCACTTTTTTTACTGTTGCCTCTTATTGTAATTGAAGTTGCTTCCTTGTCCTCATTTGTAAGTCGCTTTGGATAAAAGCGTCAGCTAAATGACTAAATGTAAATAAGTAATTACTTGTGTGCAAAGGCCTGTAGAACCTTTCGTCTCTGTCTTTCTCATGTTCACCTCTTTTCAGAGTCTGCAGAGAGAGCTTCACGGTCATCGTTCACGGGTGGAGGACGTTTTAGAGCGAGCGGGGGTGATTGCGTCCATTCGCAGTCCAGAGGCAGAGAGCATCAGGGCAGGCATGGAGCAGCTTCACCACCTGTGGGAAGCACTGTGGGCGGAGACAGAGCGCCGGCAGCTCACGCTGGATGCCATGTACCAGGCACAGCAGTATTACTTTGATGTGGTAGAAGTGGAGGCCTGGCTCAGTGAGCAGGAACTGCATATGATGAATGAGGAAACAGGAAAGGTAGGAGGCCATGTGGGTGTGGGAATCTATAGACAGCTTTTGGTTATGAAGTACAATGATCAAAAGTTCACTTGAACACACAAATATCTGAATTGGGCCCTTCGTCCTACAGGATGAAGCCAGTACTCTGCAGTTGTTGAAGAAACAGCTTGCATTAGAGCAAACCATAGAGGACTACGCTGAAACCATTGGGCTTCTCTCTCAGCAGTGTAGACAGCTGGTGGAACTAGGACATCCAGACTGGTAAGGGATCATTGATACCATTTTACTGCCATTATTGAGTCAACTGTCCCAAAGTGACTGTTCAGTGCTACACGTTTTGAAAGAGCATCAGTTTTTTGTCCTCTGAGTGTGGTTTAAGCTCGTGTTTATGTATGTTTGTGAACAGTGAACAGATCAGTAAGCGTCAGTCTCAGATCGACAGGCTTTACGTGTCTCTAAAGGACCTGGTGGAGGAGAGGAAGTCTCGTCTGGAGCAGCAGTACTGGCTCTATCAGCTCAACAGAGAGGTGGATGAACTTGAGCAGTGGATAGCAGAGCGGGAGGTCACTGCCAGTTCCACTGAACTTGGGCAGGACTTTGAGCATGTAACGGTCAGTTTGGCAGACTTGATAAACGTGCCAACCACAAATGAAGTATGTCCACATGGAGATTAAGCTATAGTACTTATGTTATAATATTTTAGAAGGAAGGCATTTTTAAATAACTTAATGAGTCAAGCAGTTTGGCCATAGCCTTAGTCAGCACGCCCACAGACCAGCCATAAGTACCTTCACTAATGGTCTGATATTATGTATATTTCACACAAAAATGGGAAAAGCTTACTCAAAATGGCCAGCCACACTGTCTTTTCTTTACACACTGTCTGGGTTTAATCACAGGTCATTAGTCTGAAAGGAAATGCAGTTGTATTTATAAATACATATCAGAATGTGGTATTATGTATGCTGTGTATTGACTGTGTATTGTATGTGATATTGAAGACATCTTGTTTAAAGCACTTGTTGGTCAGATGGTCTTTTCCTGCTTGAGTGGGTGGTTCTTTAACAAAATGAGCTGCATAATGGACAGGCCTTTATGTCAATTGTCAAATGTCTGCCTCTACTAGAGTACTCTGGAATATCTCAATTGTCTGTACTTGTAATTCTTTAATGTTTATAATCTCCTGATATGTCAACACATTATCTGCTCATCAGGTCCTTCAAGAGAAATTTACAGAGTTTGCAGCAGAGACAGGGAGTCTGGGGCAGGAGAGGGTCACAGCTGTCAACCAGATGGTTGATGAACTTATAGATTACGGCCATGCAGATGCTGCCACCATTGCGGAATGGAAGGATGGAGTGAACGAGGCCTGGGCAGATCTGTTGGAGCTGATGGAGACACGTGGACAGATGCTTGCTGCCTCACATCAGTTACACAAGTTCTTCTCGGACAGCCGAGAGGTATGAAGAAGGCCTACATATTTCAGTTTGCTTGCAGGTAAAGGGATTCTGAACATCCTCTCAACTGAATCACCTAAAATTAGATGGTGCTGCCTAGAGTAAGCAGCACAGTAAAAACCAGGCAAAACACATATGAACACACATAGCCGTGCCCTGGTAACTAACCAGAACACATCTTCAAAACTGCATTAATCAAAATTAATATTACTCAATGATCAACAAACCTGTTTTTACTAAGATGTCCTTGTAAGCCATATAGTGTACATGTTTGTGTGTGATATTTGTGGGATAATGTTAAGGTATGTATGTCTTTGCACAGCAGGTGTTTTGGGGGACTGAACCTAAGTTCAGTGTGTATATATTTTATCTGTGTTTGTTTCTTTGGATGCAAAAAACAGGTGTGTGTATTCAATATAAAGTGTTGTGTGTATTTATGTATACAGCCACGTGTCCATTTTTTATGCAGTCTTGACAGGAATGCATGTCTAATGTTTTCTGGTACATATGTATGTGTGTGCCTTAGTGAGAGCAAACCTCCTTATATTAACACAGAACACAAACACAAAACTCTGCGTGTGTGTGTTGCATGTGTGTGTGTTTGTTTGTGTGTGTTTTAGGTGCTAGCACAGATTGATGATAAGCAGCGTAGGTTACCAGAGGTTCGAGTCTATCAAGGAGGCACATCAAATACCAGCACTCTTCAGAGACTTATGCAGACATTTGAACATGATATTCAGCTACTTGTTGCACAGGTAAAATAATGCACCACATCTGGGCATGAATTGAAACATGTTTGTTACTTACAATGTTCCTGTAGCTCACTAGTTAGATGGTAGCAATGTCAAGATCCAGGGTATGTTTCTATGGARACACACATGCTGATACTGAATATACTGATTCTAAAACGTAATTTTCTCAATTTACCCACCGCTGGCAGATGGGGCAAAATGTTAATTCTAGATCTTGGTTTTATTTTGTCAGGTGAGACGGTTACAGGAGAGCGCAGCCCAGCTCCGAACAGTTTATGCTGGGGAGAAAGCAGAAGCCATTGCCCTGCAGGAACAAGATGTGATGCAGGCATGGAAGGAGCTACTCATATCTTGTGAGGATTGCCGAGTGCAGATCACCACAGCGACAGACAAGTTACGTTTCTTTGGTATGGTACGAGATCAGCTGATGTGGATGGACAGCATCATCTGTCAGATAGGAGCTGGAGAGAAACCAAGGTAGGACACATGCTGGGATGGTATTCTCTCCTGATAGAAACTCATTAAGGTGCTTTAACGTTATAATGCATGAAGATCTATGTCAGGTCAGCTGGGAAGTAGCCACTGTGGCCGCTGGAGTGTACTTTAGGTATTCCGTTACTGCAAGCGCAAATAAGTCATACGTTGGTAAGTGCATGAACCCTGAGAGTAATTACACATCATAGTAAAGTACAAAAAAATGTATACAATTATAAAATTATAAAATTACAATTATGATTTAAATGTATAATTTTAAATGCATTACATAGGCAGCAACTCTGCATATCACATACCTGCAAATAGCACTTTTAAATGTGACATAAGTGAGACTTGATTTACAGTTGATTCCAATAGTTTTGTGATAACATGTTTCTAAGCAAACACTGACATTCTAGTAAGCATAAAAATACATAACCTGCAGACAAATCTTAATGTTTTCTGGATATATGCCTAATTATAATGCTGTCCTAAGTCATTTGACAATCATTTATGAATTACTACAGCCTGACTCATTTGAACAGCTTTTATATTTGGGGCTCACCCCAGTCAGCTCACTGGAATGATGATAATAATGTGTCAGGAGCATCAGTTAAGAGCATTGAGCAATGTATGTTTTATAAGGTTTTGTGTTCATGAAGAACTTGTAATACTGAATATGATCATCATTATGGAAACTCTTCATGAAGACAAAATGGCCTTCTGTTGTTGTTTATTTCTGTGGGCAGACTTGGCCCATGTTTGGTCTGAATAACACTCTCCTCTCACTGTCAGCTCTTTCCTCAGAGCTTTAATGGGATATGGACTCTCTGGTGCTTGCAGGGATGTATCTTCTGTGGAGGTCATGATGAACTATCACCAGAGTCTCAAGAGTGAGGTGGAGGCCCGAAACAAGAGCGTCGTACAGTGTATCGAGATGGGCAAGACATTACTGGCTGCACGTAACCCTGCATCAGAAGAGGTGACAAATTTTGTATGACTTCTTGAATTCTTTGAATTCTTTCAAATTATTCTTAGGGTAAAAATGGACTAAAAATGAATTGTGCCCACTGCTAGCGTTGCATGTGCACACAAAGTATACTTTGACATGGGTAGGATGTAATCAAGCTATCTGAGCTACCACTGGTTTTTGATTAGTTGAGCTTTGAGCTTAATCTCTCAAACTCAAGTTTACATGACACAATAGCTATGCATATATTTACACATACCTCACCGCTGTATTTCGGAGCAGGCATGTACCATCTGTCTCATGGAGCGTAAGCACAACACTGAGTCCAATTGTAGCTTGAATAACACGTATGTGCTACATGAAGCACAACTACTATCACAGAGCTACAATTATCCAGATCTGTCACAAAAAATGGACTAGTACGATTTTAGACTAAAGAGTTTACATTTAGTAAAAACTGTTAATTTCCCACCTCTGTAAAAATCAAATTGTTTTTAATTGTCATATCAGGGTTGTGTGCTGTGTTCACCTTACATTGAAGTGGCTTACTTTTCAGATCAAAGAAAAGCTGGAGAAGGTTTTGGCCAAGCAGAGAGAGCTCACTGAGAAATGGGACAAACACTGGGAGGAGTTGCAGCAATGTAAGTGAACAGATTGATGAAGCGTAAAAGACCATACATCAATTATTTTGAATAGTTGTGCATGACTTTTTTTCCTCTCTCGTCTGTTCCACTTAGTGCTGGAGGTGCATCAGTTTGCTCAGGAAGCAGTGGTAGCAGAGGCCTGGCTCACGGCTCAGGAGCCCCTCCTCAGCAGTAATGAACTGGGCAGCAGCGTGGACGAGGTAGAACAGCTGATTCGCAGACATGAAGCCTTTCGCAGAGCTGCCGCCACATGGGAAGAACGTTTCAGTTCCCTACGGCGCCTCACCACGGTAACATACACACATTTATAGCCAATATAAAAATCTAGTTACATGAGGTGACAGTGTAAAACTAAATAGCCTTATTGTGACATATATGCCTATGTCTGCCTAAATGACATTGTTTCTCACTGATAGGTGGAGAAGATAAAGGCTGAGCAGAGCAAGCTTCCTCCAACGCCCTTACTGGGACGGAAGGTTTTCTTGGATCCTCAGGACTCCTCCCCTGCCCGCAGCAGCCCTTCCTCTCTCATAAGACAAACCATCTATGAGCAGGGGGAGTCCCGGTTGGAGCGTATGGAGCTTATCACCCCTCAGCCCTCTCCATCTTCTGTGGTCCGCAGACTGGGATCCACTGTGGCCAACTACACACCCATCATGAATGGAGCTGCTACTTACCGCATTCAGGAAGCCAGAAATGCTGGGATTGTTGGTGTGGCTGCAGGATTGGGAACTGCTATGGAGCATAAAGTAACCCAGCTGCGGGCTGAATTCAAGGCCCAAGCCCCTCAACAAAAGGTCGAACATGTGCATGAAGTGGTGCGCCCCCTGCTAGAGAGAGAGAGGGAGCGGGAACGGTATCATGAAAATGTGATGGTGGAGGTGGTACTCCAAAAACCAGGTGGAGGTGGGGGACGCCTTAACAGTGGGGCAGTTGGGAGTGGGAGCAGTCGTTCAGAGATTCTGGTGGAGCAACATCACCCACCAAAGGAGTCACGATTGGAGAGGCATCTATCCACTGAGCAGTTGATTCAGGCACGCAGAGACGAGCTTCCTCAGGAAGTGTGGAGGGAACGAGCTGAGAGAGCAGAAAGGAGACTGGAGAGACAGACATCCAGTGAACAAGAGATATATGAAATGCGGCGTAGGGACAGACACCGACTAGAAAGACAGGAGAGCAGTGAGCAGGAAGCCAGGGAGCAGTCAGACAGACGCTCTGGTGGTGGGTGAGTAACTAAAGCTTTCATATAACACATGAAGGTTCTCTCTTCATGCAAAATAGCATGTTTTTTTTAAATATCTCATTATGTTGGCAGGGAGAAAAGATCCACGTTAGCTGAGATTGTGGAGCAGCTTCAAGAAAGAGAAGCGGCACAGGTGTGTTGATGTCTGATGCTTTTGTTTCTTACTCATTTTTTCAGTGACATCACATACACACAACTGTATTTTTCTAATTTAGGCTCGAGGAGAGATTCCGCGTCTACCCAATGGTTTTCCTGAAAAGTCTTCCCGACCTGATCGGCCACGAGCTCGTGACAGGCCGAAACCAAGAAGGAGACCACGACCAAAGGAGCCAACAGCAGGTGAAACACGCCGCTCGAGGTCTGCACCGGCCCAGAGCAGCCCACCAGTGGCCCTGCCACCCACCCACGCAGCCCAGCACGAAGGGTTCCTCTTCCGCAAAATAGACATTGAGGGCCAGAAGAAGAGTTCAAACAGGTGGGGCTTTGTGGTTTAAATAGTATGGATACTTGGCATGGAGTCGCATGGAAACAGCTAAACAAGATATGCCAATCAAAGATCAGTATGATTGGTTATTCAATGCTACTATATGCTAATGTTGTTATTAGCATTGTACTGATGCTTAGAGCACTAACGTTTATTTATAAAAGGCAGCTCTTATTTTCTTTCACCAAGTTTCTAGTCAAACCTGCAAATGCTTGAATGCTTTCCAAGCATAAAATGGTTCCTGAAGTTAAACTAAGAAACAGCTGTTTGGCTGTCACTCCTTGATTTAAAGTTTCACATCCAGCAATGGCAGAAAATAGCTAGCTGTTAAAAGCACTGCTTGCCACTTGCATGATAACACTAAAATCAGCCTAGTTGATGGACGTTGCTGTGCCAGAAGACCAACTGTTGCTGGATTTCTGAAGCCATGGCTAGCCAGGTATGAAGCTTTTACCCCTTTCACAGCTAAGCTTCACTTAGTCATTTTGTACGAAGACCGGATGCCTCACCCCTGCAGCCCATTTCCCAAGTCACAAATCAATTCATTGCATTAGTTAAAGAAACTCAAAATAATGGCTGTTTTATTATGGCATGTAAGCGCACATAATTAGCTTAACAATTGCCTGTCCACATTTTCATGTTAGCATTAGCGAATGCCCCACTGTACATCCCATTAACCAAAATTTCTCTCTTTTCTTGTGCTTTCTTTGCAATTGGCTGCCCCTCTCCCTCTCTACAAAGGTAAGCCATGGACTGAGCATCACTTTGTAAAGCTCTTGTAATGATCTCTTTAGCAGTTTGGTCTTGCTCAATCTCAAAGTCTGGTCATCCCAGACTCAGTAGGTGAGTAGCAAATCATTGTTTAGTCCTCTCTGGGCTCTGATGGTCAAATTTTCTTTCTCTCCCACATTACAGCAGATCTTGGGTGAACCTTTACTGTGTGTTGAATAAAGGTGAACTGGGCTTCTATAAGGATGCAAAGAACACCACCACACCTTATAACAACGAGCCACTAATCAACCTGAGCCGTTGTGCCTGTGATATCAACAATGGTTACAAGAAGAAGAAAAATGTCTTTACACTCAAGTGTGTGACTGCCTAAATCTTTGGCACTATTTTTATTTAGTTGTACCAAAAGACTACATTTTTATAATGTTTAATAACATTTGTTTCACTTTGTAATTTCAGAACTAAAGACGGCAGTGAATATCTCTTTCATGCTAAAGATGAGGTGAGATGCTTGATTAAAAATCTGTGTTTTATTTTTTCATTTTTGGCACAATACACAATGTACTAAATGAATGTAATTGTTGGCAAAATGGGTTAACAAGATCTAAGACTATGACACTGTACTAGTAACTGAAAACTAAAAAATTAACTTAGCCAAAATGGTTAATGGTGCATAATTAAAATTATGCAGCTATTTACATATATCTCTTTTATCTCTGTGGAGATCTGCAGATGTATACATCATCATAACACATTTGATATCAAGTTCAATCAAGTTATTGATTAAACTTGATTGAATCAACTTATTTTGTGTGGGAACCTTCAAACTCTCTTTGGCTTGCAGGACGATTTAAAGAGCTGGACCACCAGTATAAATGCTAGTGTGAGTGAACATGAAGAAATTGCCAAACGGGGACACACCAATCCAACTACCTCATCTACTGACGAGGGAACACGCAGGGACGGCAGCAGGGCAGGGGGGTCGGAGAGAGGTGAAAGATCAGACAGGGCGGATGGGGGATCAGTACGTTCAGACAAGGGCGAAAAGCCTGAGAAAAAAACAGGCAAGAAGAAGTGAGTCATTCTATAGCACTCAGACAACCTCCGAGTTTGTGTTATTACAGTGAGACAGAAATCAGGACTTCGTGAAACCAGGAAAGTGGAACCAGGAAACAAAGGCGTCACTGTGAACTCCCTTTATGTCTTGTTGTCCAGCTGCATATAGATTCAGTCAGCGCTGAGGTGAACTGAGCTCTGCCGTGGAAGAAATGCCATGTGTCCGAGAGCATCCTCTAGTGGCTACTGATGACTATGACAATTCAGGAGCTACGTATGGGCCAAAGAGCTGATAGCATAGGCAAACGGAGTATAAAAGAGAAAGATGTTATAGTAAAGTAGCTCATGAAGATTATTTTCTAAACTGTTTGTGAAAAGATGATCCATATGTACATGTACCTGTCTCTCTTTGTATATTGTATGTCTCAACATTAGTTCTATACAATCTCACGCTGAAGAGAATGAAAATATGCCAAACTCTTTCTCACAGTTGGTCTTTATCTTAAGGGCATGTTTTTTCTGTTTATTTTGTAAGTTGTTTTGCTCTTTTGTACTATTGATGTCTTGATTTGTATTCATAGGCTCTTCCACACGATTTTTTGATTCTTGTCTTGCTACTTTGTACACAACATCATCTTTAAACACTATTTGACATATCCGAGCATGCCTATTATGGTTTAAATAAAGGTCTGTTTCAAATAAAGAGAAGCAACTCACCAGCTGTGAGTGTGTATTCTCAAATCTGGTTTCAAGGGTTTCTTGGTTCCATACATGATTTTTTCTAATTTGGGGAAAAGTGTAAATCATCAGTGTCATATATTAAGTAATGCGTGAGAGAATTTGCTCTTTTAATCAGATTACCAAATCCAATTTGGTCATATCTGTGCTTGTGTCTTTGCATGTGTGTGTATGTATGCTGTACTCACAGCAACTGACATCCAGCTACTCTGAACACAAGATTGTTTACATCTTTATTTACATTTAAAAGTCTTCCAAGCACAGAACTAATTGTTTCGTAAATCCCTGCGGTTTTATTCATTGTGTTGGGTTAATCAGTATATCGTTTTTTCTCAACATCATTTTAAACATTGCACTGAAGGCTGAATAGATGCAGGCTTTTTATTTTTTTACCTTGTCCCAGGTCATTTTAGTTTGATTTGTAAAATGCCAATTTAATGCCATGTAGATTTTAATCTAGTAATTGTCTTCCCTGATTGGCAGAAGCCTGGTTTAATATTTCATTTTGTGTTTCCACCATTTTATGGATGTGTTTAGAGTTTAGTTTTGCAAGTAATAGTACAGAAAGCCCATAGCTAGCAAAAATACAAGGTATAGTGCCGAAAATGATTTGTGCTACAGTTCATGCTTTAAACAGCTCTACAAACAATGACATAAATCAAATTCAGTTGTTGTTGCTGTGTTGTTTTATGATGCACCAATATACG
>JAZGTJ010002741.1:28440-40082 GCA_036877575.1 Botia almorhae | reverse complement strand
CAACCCTAACCCCACAGCAAACAGAAACCGAACCGAACCGTGGCTCCAAAACCGTGAACCGAACCGAATCGTGCCTTTGGTGTATCGTTACACCCCTAATAATTATGACACCAAAAATTATGAAAGTAGTGAGAAAAGAGAATCAGCGCAAGGCTAAGCAGAGGCACAAACCACTTGCAGCAAGACAGACAGGAACCAATCAATCCAATCAATAATATATAGATTACCTATAGTATAGGCCCCATAGTATAGTCCCACCCCTGACACTGATTGACAAGTTTGTGAATTGTGATTGCTTTTGAGTTTTGTCAGGAAATTAGAGGAATTAGTGGAATTGCAGAGGAAATTAAACCGCACGCGGGTAATTGCATTGCAATGTAAATATGACAAGGTCGTAACTTGTAAGACATGGGAATTGCAATTGCAAATGGACATTGCGTTTTCATTTGAAATTTGGCAGACATTGCATGTTTGTGTAAACTAAAATGCAAACAATCAACATTTGCATTTGAATTTTCACAACTTTTACACCCAGAAATAGAGAACGTAATTGCAAATTGTCATCAAAAATGCTCCATACACCCTTTAACACCATCTACTCGTCCAGAGATATGAAAAATCGCTCTATTTACACTTTAAAACTTTGGCTTAAAAATCATGAGAGTGGTTTAGATTCTTTGAGGCATGCTGAGTCAGTTGATAGCCAATGTTCTTTGGTCGGCCATTTTGAAATTTGTCATAAATTTCAATCTTATAAATCATACTTTTTTTTTTTACGAAACTTAGTATGGTTTATCATACTTTATCATAATATCTTATAAAGTTTGGAGTCTGCCCTCTCAGTGGTCAAAAGTTACAGCAATTTGTCTTCTTGTCATGAGACTTATCATTTTGGATTCCCTGGCTTATGTTGAGTGCTACGATACCAGATTTGTCATAGGCGACAGTATGTTCTTTCTGCCATTTTAAGTTATTTTAAAAACCTGCCTTTTCAAACTCCTGCTAGGTCATACATCCTATTTGTGCAAAATTTCCCTGCATCAACTAGGGACACTCCTGACAGAATGTTATTAATGTTTTTTTGATAGGTCAAATGGTTCTCAAGTAATCCTCCAAGATATTAGATGACAAGATGACAAAAAGAATCTCAGGATGTGTCTTAACAGTCTTTGGCGTATTGACTAGGGGTGTAAATTGGACATCTCCTTGTGATACGATGTCAATTCTCTCATCTGGCGACTATTACAATTAATTTATTCAGGGGTATAATTATCGATTTTTTTATTTATTTTGATATTATGTGCCTATTAAATTCTCACAAAACTCACAAATGTGACGAAAATACATAACCTGAATGTTTAATTAAACTCTTTGAAAATTGCACATCCAGTATCCCAACTGGGACATTTACAACAAAAAATACACTTTAGTTTATATTTTTTTTCGTATTTCCCGAGTATTTTAGCTGGCACAGGCAATATTTACAATATTTATTAAGTTACATGGGTTTTCTTTGCTATCCATCTATCCATTTTTCTAAATACAAAATATTTCCATACCCACGATTTGTGTCCAACAGCAGACAAAATCTGTGTCTGTCGTTTCGCTGCTACCACTGCTTTGTTACATCGCAGTCTGAGGCACAGGCAGACAGTATAGTGAGAAAATGCATGCTTTGGCAAAAGGGCGTAGCGGATGTCATGTCATGCCATTATATACTCAACTTGCAGAATGCCTGTGGTGCTCTCCTAAACATAATCTAATTAAATAATGACTGAGGCTGTCTAGCTCTAAAAGATTACAAATGCAGCATACACCCAAACAAAAATTAGTAAATGTGATTTGTGTACTACCCATTTTGTCTACTGAATCCAAATGATGGAATAGAGCAGCATGGACATTTCAATAGGAACCATTTTGTGTTTCCCATTTAAAAAAGTTGCATGGGTTTTAAAAGTCGTAGGTGTGTAAATAATGATCTTAATAAAAAAAATGATATTTCTTAATTACTTTGAAACTGTAGCTTGTAAAGCTGCAAGATACTCATCATTTAAAATAACTACCCCAATACTACTGCTGAGTGCCCAAGGCCTTGAGGGCCTGAACAGAAGCCAGATTGAGCAGCAGGGGCCGAGAAGTGGGAATAAGAAAAGAACAAACTGGGAAAGAAATGAAGGACTGAAAGAGAGATAAAAAAGGGCAAAGATAGAGATAGAGCAAAGGGAAAGAAACTGCTGAGGACTGAGAGAAAAAAAACAAAGAAAAATAAAAGGGATTAGTGTGCTCTCTCCTCCACCCAGCTGCTCACCTGCCAACAGCAAATTGAAAAAACAACTCATAATGCCTGGGAACTAAAAATACCTTATTTAAAGGCCCTTCCATGAAGGCAGCTCTATCTCTGCAGGATTTCTTCTGAGCAACTCTACAACACCCACACACCAAATAATGATCAAGAAACAGCTGGGGATGGGAGGAATGGAGTAGAGACTATTATCCTGACAAATGAATGACTGCTATGATGCGTTAATGTGAATCCACAAAGAAAAATTCTTGATTTAGGAATAAACTAGATTTTTAGATTTTTACACAATACATGTAATATGTATTGTGGTGGCTAAGGTATTTTGAGTGGTTGTTAGTGCATTGATAGGTGATTGCTTGAGTGCTCTGGCGGGTTGCTGGGTGAGAACTTACTGGCCCAAATCAAAGCAGTCCACCCCATCTCTGCAATATTCTTGTCTATAGATATGGCTGGGGTCTTTCTCTTAATGTAGGTCTATTGAATCACCCAGGCTAAATTCATACATTCTGTCATTTAAAAAAATAACAGCACAACCATTTCTATACCAGCAATTTTCTCACCAAAGTGTTATAGGGGTTTGCTTAAAATCTATAACCTTAAAAATAAACTGTAATAGTGATGCTTTTCTGAGCAAACATCATATACTACTACTATTTATCCACTGACTACAGTTACAGTTTATAAGTGGATTGTTAAAATTCTGATCACTCATGAGGCACGACCTGGCCGTGAGGACGACATTTCTAGCAGATGCTGAGAGGGGCAGTTTATTGTAACTTGGATAGAAGGTAAAAGTTTTTGCCCATGTGTGTTGGGAAATGTAGCCATGTGTGTAATTTGATTTAAAAACTAGCAATTTTTCTGTCAAACACACATCTGACAGTGTTTTTTAGCCTGATTGTTAGAGAGAGTGATTGTCTGGTCAGCAACAGGAGTTATTTCCAGACCAAAGGATGGACAGCCATGTCATTAAGCAGACAAGCATGCAGATCTATATTTTCTCATTAATGCCTGGAAAGAATCCAGCATGCAGGAAGTAGGAATGGGGTCAGTGCAAGAGGTCACTAAGAAGCATTTCCTGTCACAGGTGTTTGATCAGTAAACCTTGGATCACCAGCTTCAGTGTTTATTTAACTGCTTTATACCTTCAAGATGTATATTCCACATAACATAAACAGCTTATACTTTATAGTTAGGGCTTATATGTTGATGTTGTGTTCACATGTGAATGTGCCTGTGCAGTTTTGAGAGTTCAGCTGAGGTTTAAACTGCATGTATAGAAGATATACTAGATGTACTAGATATACTGATGAGCACGTTTAATGTCCAGACAACTTGCGGCTACCAAAGCAAAACTCTGACAGAGGCACTAAGGAAGAAAGGTAAAAGTTTTTCCTCTCAGGAAGAAAGCTCTTGTAAGATCAAGCCTCTGTACATATTTTGTGGCACACATCACAAGTGATCCTCCTTCAGGAAGATTTCCGAAGTTAAATATCCAAGTGTTTGCAAAGTCAAACCTGATAAGTGATTTATGGGAATATAAAAAAGGCTCTTTGTTACTATTAGTGTGTATCAAGTGTGTGTGTGTATGTGAGATCATACATCACATGACTTTGTGCACTTCATATTGGGTTCAGCTTGTTAATTTTCGGCATTAGATTTGACATTGTTTTCCAATGTTATCTCCTTTTGTTGATAAATGGCAAAATTATTTTATATTACATAATTTTGCAAGGTGTTATCAAAGACAATATGTAAGGCAGTAAAATTCCAAAAATGGAAAAAAGTCCTTGTAAGATCTTTTCATTCTTGTGTGATTTAAAAGAAAGTTAGTTTTCCCTTTAAAGTGCCTATAAAAAGTCATAAATCTGCAGGACGTGCTACGAATTTTTAATTACATGCTATATGTATGTATGTATATATGTACAGTGCCTTGCATGAAGTATTCATACTAAACTTTTTCACATTTTGTCACCTTACAACCAAAAACTTAAATGTATTTTATTGAGATTTTATGTGATAGGCCGACACAAAGTAGCACATAATTGTGAAGTGGAACGAAAATGATATACGGTTTTCAAAATTTTAAGCAAATAAAAATCGGAAAAGTGTGGCGTCCGTTTGTATTTAGCCCCCTGTACTCTTATACCCCTAAATAAAATCCAGTGCAATCCATTGCCTTCAGAAGTCACCTAATTAGTTAATAGAGTCCACCTGTGTGTAATTTAGTCTCAGTATAAATACACCTGTTCTGTGAAGGCCTCAGTGGTTTGTTGCAGAGAACGCTAGTGAACAAACAGCATCATAAAGACCAAGGAACTCACCAGACAGGTCAGGGATAAAATTGTGGAGAAGTTTAAAGCAGGGTTAGGTTATAAAAAATATCCCAAGCTTTGAACATCTTAAAGAGCACTGTTCAATCATCCAAAAATGGAACAAGTATGCAAACCTACCAAAACATGGCCGTCCACCTAAACTGACAGACCAAGCAAGGAGAGCATTGGTCAGAGATGCAGCAAAGAGGCCCATGGTCACTCTGGAGGACCTGCAGAAATAAACAGCTCAGGTAAGAGAATCTGTCCACAGGACAACTAAGTCGTGTACTCCACAAATCTGGCCTTTATGAAAGCCATTGTTGAAAGAAAGACTTAAGGAGTCTTGTTTGCGGTTTGTCACAAGCCATGTAGGGGACACAGCAAACATGTGGACGAAGGTGCTCTGGTCAGATGAGACCAAAGTTGAACTTTTTGGCCTAAATGCAAAGCGTTATGTCGGAAAAGTAACATCAGCTCATCAACCTGAACACACCATACCCACTGTGAAACATGGTGGTGGCAGCATCATGCTGTGGGGATGCTTTTCTTCAGCAGGGACAAAGTTGATGGGAAGATTGATGGAGCGAAATACAGGACAACCCTGGAAGAAAACCTGTTGGAGGCTGCAAAAGACTTGAGACTGGGAAGGAGATTCACCTTCCAGCAAGACAATGACCCTAAACATTCAGACAGAGCTACAATGGAATGGTTTGGATCAAGGAATAATCGTGTTATAATGGCCCAGTCAAAGTCCAGACCTAAATCCCATTGAGCATCTGTGGCAAGACTTGAAAATTGATGTCCAATCTGGCTAAGCTTGAGCTATTGTGCAAAGAAGAATGGGCAAAAATTTCAGTCTCTAGATGTGAAAAAGCTGGTAGAGACATACTCTAAAAGACTTGCAGCTGTAATTGCAGTAAAAAATTGCTCTACAAAGTATTGACGTAGGGGGGCTGAATACAAATGCACACCACATTTTTCAGATTTTTATTTGCTTAAAGTTTTAAAAACCATGTATCATTTTTGTTCCACTTTGTTTTTATTTTGTGTTGGTCTATTACATAAAATTTCAATAAAAAACAATTAAGTTTGTGGTTGTAATGTGACAAAGTGTGGAAAAGTTCAAGGGGTATAAATACTTCTGCAAGGCACTGTATATGTATATGTCCAATGGAATGTGCCTGTTTTAAAATTTAACAGACACTGGAATTAGGGATGCTCATATTGACTGTTTAACTGTTAACCGAAAAATGAATTTTGAATTTATGAATTAATTTATTACTATCAGTTAAACGGTTTAAAATGTTTTTATATATATTTTTTTAATTATTATTATTAGTAGTAGTAGTAGTAGTAGTAGTAGTAGTAGTAGTAGTATAAAGTTTTGCGACATAAATATGCTACACATACGCTATTTGTTAACTCATGGGCCGTTATCATATGCAACCACACTTGCTTTCAGACGTATTTTGCCGGGCAAGCAAAATGAAGCGAGCGAAAAGAAGTACTGTGTGGGACCATTTCGACAGAAAGGCTGACGAAGTGACTTGCAAAATATGCTACGCGGTATTAAAATACACCAGTAGTACAAGTACGATGCAATATCACTTGCGAAGCAAACATCCACAAGCATTGTGCAATGAAGGACAACAAACATTGCCCTCAATGTTATCAGGGAGAAGATGTGATGTACGGCGATCTGAAAAGATAACTCTTACTCATATAATTAATCTCTTACTCATATAATTAATACATCTCTCCTCACTGGCATTTTCCCCACTTCATTTAAGCAGGCTAAGGTAACCCCACTGCTATAGAAACCTAACCTAGATCCAACACTTCTTGAAAGCTACAGACCGGTATCCCTGCTTCCATTCATAGCCAAAATTTTAGAAAAAGTTGTTTAGTCAACTCTGCCTTTTTCTCCCAGAACAACCTCTTGGATATCAACCAATCTGGCTTCAAGAAAGGTCATTCGACTGAGACCGCACTGCTCTCGGTTGTTGAAGACCTTAGACTGGCTAAAGCGGACTCCAAATCATCAGTTCTTATTCTGCTGGATTTGTCAGCCGCCTTTGATGCTGTTAACCACCAGATCCTCCTGACGACGCTCGAATCACGGCGTTTTAGGTACAGCACTTCGGTGGTTCAGTTCTTACCTCTCTGACAGGTCGTTCAGGTTGTTCTGGAGAGGAGAGGTGTCCAACCTGCAACACCTATAACCAGGGCTCAGTTCTTGGACCACTCCTCTTCTCCATCTACATGGCGTCTCTAGGATCTGTCATTCATAAACATGGCTTTTCCTATCACTGCTATGCTGATGACACCCAGCTCTACCTCTCTTTCCACCCTGATGATCCCATGGTACCGACTCGCATCTCAGCCTGCCTGACGGACATATCGCATTGGATGAAGGACCATCACCTTCAACTCAACATTGGCAAAACAGAAATGCTTATGGTTCCACTCAACCCATCTCTTCTTCACAACTTCTCACTTCAGATTGACGGATCAACGATCTCTCCATCCAAGACGGTCAAAAGCCTTGGAGTAACGATCAACGATCAACTGAGATTCTCTGACCACATCTCCAAAACCGCTCGTTTCTGCAGATTCGCCCTCTACAATATCAGGAAGGTCAGACCCTTCCTATCGTATCACGCAGCACAACTTCTTGTTCAGGCTTTGGTTCTCTCCAGAATGGACTACTGCAATGCTCTCCTCGCAGGGCTCCCTGCAGTTGATTCAGAATGCAGCAGCTAGAGTGGTCTTTAACGAGCCTAAAAGAGCACACATCACGCCACTGTTCATCCAGTTGCACTGACTGCCAATAGCTGCTCGCATCAGATTCAAGGCTCTGATGTTTGTCTTCAAGGCGACTACTGGATCCGCACCTCCCTACCTGGTCTCACTTCTTCGCACTTATGTGGCCACCAGAAATTTTGTGTTCAGCTAACGAATGTCGCCTTGTGGTTCCATCCCAACGAGGGAAGAAATCACTCTCCCGGACTCTCTCTTTCACTCTGCCCGGTTGGTGGAGTGAACTTCATATCTCCATCAGAATGGCTGAGTCATTAGCCATTTTCAAGAAACAACTAAAAACTCAACTCTTTTTCGTCTTCACTTCCTTGATTAATTACTAACACACCCCCACCTCTACTTCTTAAAAAAATGTCCTTCTTATACTGTGTTGAAATACCTGAGACCTGTCTATATCTATGCACTTATTCACTGTTGCCTCTTATTGTAATCGAAGTTGCTTCCTTGTCCTCATTTGTAAGTCGCTTTGGATAAAATCGTCAGCTAAATGACTAAATGTAAATGTAAACTCAGAGAATCTGCTCAATGATAGTTAAGGACATTGTCCATCAGTGTCGTCTGTGGTGAAGGTTTTCGAGAGCTGCGAAAACCATCACGATATCCCATCAGGACCTACTATTACCCGTAGAATTGAAGCCTGTTTTGAGGAGAGGAAAAAATCGCTTAAAACACAACTCAGTTGCACAAAGTTTGTGGCCCCTACGACTGACTGCTGGACGGCACTTACAACGGAAAGCTATATAACAATAACTTGCCACTACATAGATGAGAACTGGCAAGTTAATTCAGCTGTCCTACTAACACAGAGTATGACAAGCAGACACACAGCTGAGAACCTCGCAGCTAAACTAGTTGATGCGGTGGAGACCTGGGGTCTAAATGGGAAAGTGTCTGCATGTGTTCATGACAATGCATGCAACATCGTGGCTGCAAACTCTCCAGGATGGGTGAACTGGGACTCGGTTCCCTGTTTTGCTCATACACTGCAGCTCGCTGTAAATGATGGATTTAATGTGTTTGTGCATCGTGTTATTATTGCAGCTGGGCGGCTTGTCAGCCATTTCAACCACAGCACACCTGCTTGCAAGGCACTGGAAGCTAAACAAGAACAAATAAAGCTTCCGAAACACCAGCTCGTTCAATCGTGTAAAACACGATGGAACTCTGTGTGTGACATGTTCGGGAGACTTCTTGAACAAAGATGGGCTGTTACAGCTGTTCTGTCTGGCAGAACGGTAACAAAGCTGCAAGCTGCAAGAACCCTTGAGATGCGAGACGAATACTGGCAGATAATGGCTGAGATTGCACCAGTGCTGGAAACTTTAAAATGTGCAACCACCGTAATGTCAACAGAAATGAACGTGTCAATTTTCAACATTTACCCCATCACATTTAGCCTCCTGAACACACCTGATGAGAGCCGAGGAGGACAGCCACAGAGTAACAGAGTTTAAGGCGAAGGTTTGGCAGTCCTTAAGTGACCACATGGAGGTAGATGATGATAATTTTTATTATGATTATTATTATTTATTAATTACCTAATTATGAGGATATTGCTTGCCATAGGTTGACTCAGATGAGTTGATGGCCAAACCAGCGCTGATTGCCTCTGTCCTGGACCCTCGCCATAAACATCTCAGTTTTTTTGCACAAGCGGAGAAAGAAGCCGCAGAAGCGAAACTTACTGAAATGTGCTCTGCTTTGGAAATGGCCACTAAGGAAGGTGATGAGAAAGCGGTGTCTGCTGCCCAAGCTGAAGATACAAAACCCAGCCAGAGCAATGCCATGATGTTGCTCCTGGGAGATGACTACACCACTCCTCAACAAGCCACTGATTATGGAGCAGAGGTGGACATTTATATGAGACAATCCGCCCTCTTTGGATATTAATCCTCTTGACTGGTGGAAAGCAAATGAACGGCGCTTCCCGAGACTGGCCATTCTAGCGCAGCGTTATCTCTGCATTCCTGGGACATCTGTGCCATCTGAGAGGGGGTTTTCTGCCACGGGATTAACTGTCAATAGGTTGCGCTCCAGACTATCCCCACAGCACGTCAACATGTTACTTTTTTAAATAAAAACTAGACAATTTGTGGTTTGAGGCAGGCCTGCTTTTTTAACCGAATAAACTTAGCCCATGTCTGAAAAAAATTGCCTATGCCTGATCTTCAAAGCTTCAAAGGGATTTCAGCGTGTTTTCGTTTTGTAATCTAAATTTGTTATTTAAGTAAAAAATATTTAGTGCAGGCCTATTTATTTTATTCTTTTTATTTATATTAATTTGTTTTTCTCTGTTGTCGGAAACGCTGCAGGTGCGTGAAATTCAGACACTCCTCGGTTTTATTTTCATTCAATTCTAATTTAATATTTTAATCTGATCAGTTAACAATCAATGTTCAGATAACGAACGGCGGTTGTGGGTTAGGAAAATTTATCGAAATGAGCATCCCTAACTGGAATGGAATGGCCACCATAATGTAGAGATACTGATTTCTCATTTTGCTTAAAATACTGATTAAGTGATCACTTGAACCAAATATTATTTAATGAGGAAAGGTATTAAAAACACTGTTGTGGTCCTCAGTATCCTGACCCATATGACTGGCTGGATGGCAAAACGGTGCTAGTAGAAAAAAAAAGGTTTGAGTGAGGAAAAGAAGGGTTCAGTTCTGGCTTTACTATCAAAGTAATACAGTGAGCGTCAGGTTGCTTCCGTTCTTAAAATGTAAAGACTCTAATAAGAGTCCAATTTTCAGCACCTGGTCATCTAATGGTTACACAGATACCTTAAGAGGCCTACAAGCCACAGTGTCTTGCACCCACTGTAAAATCTGGTGAAGGATTTGTGATGATCTGGGGGTGCTTCAGCAAGGCCGGAATTGGGCAAGTTAATCTTTGTGAAGGGTGCGTGAATCAAGCCACATACAAGTTTGTCCTGGAGAAAAACTTGCTTCCTTCTCCTCTGACAACTCTGAGGATTGTTTTTAGCAGGACAATGCTCCATACCACACAGCCAGGTCAATCAAGGGTTCGTTTGGAGGATCACCAGATCAAGACCCTGTCATGGCCAGCCCAATCTCCAGACCTAAACCCCATTGAAAACCTCTGGAATGTGATCAAGAGAAAGATGGATGGTCACAAGCCACCAAGCAAAGCCTAAAGCATAAAGTCACCCTTGTTGTCAGTAGTTTATAGAATAAAACAAACATTCATTTTATTTAAACACATACCTGATAATTTTGAAGAAATTGATAAATTTGCAGTGGTCTCTTTATTTTTTTTTCAAAGCTGTACATCACATCACAACACATCACAATACATATATGTTGCAATAAAATCCTAATCAGTACTTTCCAATAAAAATGTCCATTTGTAAACGTTATTTAACTACCTTAGCTAACATTAAGAAACAATTACCAATACTTTTACAACATTTATTAATCTTAGTTAATTTAGCATATATTTTTAAAACCAAAATCAAGGTGTCAAGGTATGTTAACATTTTCATTTCTGTAGTTAATGTACATGAACAATAAAAAAATTGCTTTTAAATTAACATGAACAAAAGTTAATAAATGCTAATAAAATATATTATGTTAGCTAATGCATAAACCAGGGGTCACCAACACGGTGCCCGCGGGCACCAGGTCGCCACCAAGGACCACACGAGTCGCCCACAGACCTGTTCTAAAAATAGCACAACTCACTAGTGAACTGCGTCTAAAATTTTATTTTATTCTGTTGCTATTCTATTTTAATCACACTTGCATTTATATAAATTTAAAAATGACAATATCTTAAAAATATGTTTATTATAAATGAAGTTTAGTTGTTATTTCAGAAGAGTGTATCAATATAGCTTACACATTTTATATAATTTTGTTTCAACAAATTATCGTGTTTAGAAATATCTAAGTATTTTTACTGGAAACAGTAAGAAAGTTATTTTGTGAAGCAGCGTACTCTTTTACGTATGTGTCATCCCTCTATATCATACAACAGTGATCAGCACATAGTTATGTTTACTTTGTGACATTATGTATATCTTAATCTAGTTCTGATTAATTTGTTCAGACTACAGCGACACCACATGTAATCAATCATTTTTAATGTCACGTTTTTATAAATCAGCAGTTACAGATTCTCTGCTACAGACATAGCTGCGGGAACGTATTTTAAGCAGGGGGGGCTGAGAAAAAAAAGGG
>JAZGTJ010002741.1:0-28390 GCA_036877575.1 Botia almorhae | reverse complement strand
AAAAGGGGGGGGGGTCGAGTATTGCCAGGAGCTAAGTTATAAGTGTGCAATACACAGGCTTGGTCCTATAGTCGGTTTTACAAGGCCTTTTTATAGAAATAAACTCAATTTAGTTAAGATGGACATGTTACACTACATATAGGAGGGAGGCGCCGCGCTTCTGTTCAGCTCTGAGCTGCAGGAGTCACGTGACGAGAATGATGTGAAATGATCCAAAAGCGCAAGAGAACGATTGTTAATAAACGTTTAATTTCTTCGTTTAAAATAACTGAGTTGGTCTGTATTGTTGCTGTATTTTCATTCAAATATAACACTGAAATAACGCCAGTTATTTCTCCTTTCAACCCACTGTCTCTCTCTTGGGAGACTGTATGTTAGCTCAAGCATCAGTTCATAAAAAATGCCATCACGTGTGCTGTCACCCCGAAAAGCCACCCCCTTTTTTCCTAGGAAGAGAACTGACCTGAACATCAGCTCCAAAACATGTCTTGCTGTATTTTGAGCTTGGCGGGCAGCATCAGATAAAATAGCAGTACAATTACTGTTTTGTCCAGCGACAGCTATTTTTTGAATGGCATTGCAATGAAGTTTAGACTTCTCATGTTCGTAGAATTTTTCTGTGGCTTTCCGCCAGTTTGTGAAGACTCCCTTTACAAAACAGCTGTCAAACCTCACACTATCTTCATTAATGAGATGTTTTTCCACTGCTTTCACACAGCTAAAACAGACACCTTCCTTAATGTAATGCAGTCACCTCCATTTGTTGAACCAGTTTGTATTAAATCTCTTTTCCTAACTGCCTTCCAGGAAATCTGGACGCTTTGGAGGAGCTGTTGTAGCTGCTGCTGGTTGGCTGCCCACTAGGCATAAGCTCCAGGTCTGCTTCCTTATCCAATTGATCCGTCAGATCAAGGCTCGGTCTCTTTTCAGTTTGTTTGGGCTTCGCAAAAAATTTTGAAATGCGTTTTTGCGCCATGTTGTTGACTCGTGTATTTCTTTATCCACAATGACGGATGAGGACGTGGTGACGTCACGCGACAATAGTTGCTTATTGTCATTGTTTTTCCCCCAATGAATTTTAATGAATTTTCAAATTAATAAAATTAGTTTCATTTCATTTTTGTTACAAAATTTTAATTTATTTATTTTAACACCGCACCCCCAGCACCCCCATTTTTTGTTTACATTTACATTCTTTAGCTCCAAACTACTTCCCGCGGTAATGGCTACAGATTCTCTGTAAATCAGTGGCTGGTTTCCTAAGGCAGACCATTTTCTCCAGTGGATTGGATGGTGACAGGAAGCTTGTTGTGTATAGAGATTAGAAGTATTATACATGTGTGTGCATGGTGCATTTTTCAGCAAACTCTGCTCAAAGCATTAACTGTGGCGCCCAGTAAAGCAGAATGTTTCACAGTGTCAAGATTATGCAAATTTAGCTTGTTTTGCTGGCTTGTTGCGTGTTCTGTCCTGTTAATGAATGAAGAGTTGGAGAGAGTTGAAAAGTCAGCTACTCCTGGTCCCTCTGATCTGCTAATCATAAAGTGAGAAGTTAGTTATGGCTTCTCCGTTAACTTTTAAACCATAGGAAAAAAGGGAGAGAGAAGCAGAAAAAGAAAAATAAAGATAGAGAAGAACTGAAAAGAGAGAGACAAGCAGCGTATTACTTCTGAAGCCGGGGATTATGTGAGCATTAGACAATTTTTACTTTACCGTCAAGAAACCTCAGAAACTACCATGTATCTAAAAATCTCTTAACATGTTGTTGCATTGTGTTAAAACAAACACACACACACACACATGTTGGCATATGTGGTTTATAAGGACTCCATAGACGTAATAGTTTTCATATTGTACAACTGTACTATAAGGTCTATCCCCTATCCCCCAAACTGTATGGTCTATCCCCTAACCCTCACAGAAAACATTTGGCATGTTTTAATTAACAATCACAGTTTAATGTTTTTTTTAAGCAATTTGGTTTATGAGGACACAGGAAGTGTAAACCACTCTTTTGAATTATTTGGAGAAGTTTATATTATATTTTATTCATTAGTTTATATAATTCTTCAAAAAAACAAGTACTAGTTCTTCTGTGCTAGTGCTTTCAAGACCCTACAGTAAAATATATTATATCGACTTGAAATAAAACATAAATAGAACCAGCTCAAGAACCATATACATTGAACATGGTTCTTGATTAAAAGAAGGCCCTTTAATGAACCTAAAAACCACTGAAAACCTTTATTAGTGGTTTAATGATATTTAGTGACCAGAATATCATATATGGGCGCGAGCTCTTTTGACCTGGGCCAGTAAGTAACCACCCAGAACATTTTAGAGATCATGCTAACAACTGCATAGGACATCCACATAGCACCACCCTGACCCACCAACCAGAATAATCAAGCATCATGGCAGTGAGTTTTGCATGGACTTACATTTTATTCTAAAAATCTAGTTCATGCAGTTGTCTGGGATAGTTGACAGTTATCCAGTTTACTGGCCAATAATGAAAGTATTCCAGAGAGCCGTGTAAGAAAAAGTTCCTAAAGTGCAAATTCATATTATTTTCTTGAAAGCTCTCATTGTTCTTTTAGTCACTGCGGCTCTTACTGCAGCTGTTAAATGTTTTCTCTCCATCTCTTGTGGATAGACACGTGTCTGCTTGTGTAGACTTATTAAATTGTTAAAGGTTTCTAATCCCCGACTTCTGTGTAACAGTCAGGCTGTCAATTAAGCACACACATCCTTCCACACACAGATTTTTTTTTAAAAGAAAGCATACAAAGCTCATGCTAAGCACGAACTGGGTGCACATGGTTGGAGTATGGCATAACACTTCCTTTTAGCTCTCTTTGACTCTGTCAAAGAGAGCTGTGTCATTTGACATCATGCCGCTGTAAATTCATGCAGTGTCATGGCACCCTTCTACCACATCCCACCAATTTTATCTTAAGTAGTTGTGCATCTAGCTTTGGTTGGTACAGGGTACTGTAACACACACGCTGTTTATTAAAGACTAGTTTATTAAAAGCAATGCTGTTATAAAGTGTGTTGTTATTGGACAGATGACAGTGAAAAATTGAGTGTCAGCCCTCACTGTGTAATCTGAGGTTGTGTGCCTTATTTAACCCTAATGCCGGGAGGTTTTAAAGCAGGCACAATAGTGATAGCCCATGTGTTGATCCCTCCTAGGATTAACCCAGGTTCTGTTTGGTTACTAGCCTTTTGCAGGTACATAAAGAACTTGGCATGGCAGTAACATCACCAACTATGTGTTCCAGATGTCATCTCTCCAACACATTACAACCTGTACTTCAGGAGGCTGAGGTTTGACGTGAGCTCCATGGAGAAGAATGCCTCAAACCTTGTGAAGGCAGAGCTCCGGATCTACAGGCTGCAGAACTCAAAGGCCCGTGTCTCTGAGCAGCGGATTGAGCTTTACCAGGTCAGGTTTTGCATCTTTCTTTCCCTCTTAATATTCTACTGTTACAGTTTACTACATTCATTAAGTTAATGCCACTAATAGCTTCAAGTGTAAAGACCCTTTTCTAAACCTATATCAAGCAGTTCTGCCTGAACAGACTCTTGCATGCAAACTCTTCACAACTGGTTTGATGGGCTTGGTCTAAACCCAAGTTCTACCCTCCTTCCACTCCACTGATTCCACAGGTCTTTAAGTCACATTGCACTATTTGGGTTTAAACCACAGTACATTTGCATCAACATTGTACTTACATTGATAACATCACTCAGTGCATGGTGAGTATTAGCAGCAGCTGTTTACCACTAGGTACTGACACAGGTGGATAATACACCAGTTTCATTATGATATGAATTTGGCACTTTGTGCCACTAAACTTTAATATACACAGAACTGCTTTTGTGTGCTGCAGATGCAAAAGCTGCATTAAAAATGTATTATGCTATTTTTACAACAGTGTTTGCCCTCTAATTTAACAAATTGTTAACAAGTTGTTCTAAAAATAATGCTGATATTTCTTATAATGGCATAGAAATATTTCACTGTATCACTTTGTCTGTGTTCACAACATTCCACACAAGTTGTCATTTTGTGACATACAATGGTTGACCCTGCTTTGCCTTATTTTGAAACAGATTTTGAGACCATTGCATGCCCGCAGCTGAAACACATGCTTATATTTAGGACAACAGCACTTGTATTCTTGTAATTCTGCTTAGGTAAATGTGACCAGAAGCATGCAAAGATGCAAGTTATACATCATCAATAGCTGTTCATTTCCAAATCAACCAAACAAAATAAGATTTGAGGTTAGATTAAGTTGGCTCCACGCAAAAAGCTCTACAGTGAAAATGTCCATATATGCACCTTTTGACTGCCTTTCTTTTCATTCTCTTTTGTAATATGTTCATTTATTTACCTGTAGGTTGTCGTAGGGCTTAGGCACATTGATCAGCAGGGTTTTATGTGTATGTGGAGAGAAATGAGGGTGGAATGCTGTTTGGTGGTTTTGAGGGTCTCGAGAGCAGGATAAAATCCCAGTGCTGTTGAAAACTGTGCTCCCTACCTACCACTTGCCCCTCTATTTAACCTTGTTCCCCTCCACTCTTTATGTTTTAAGTTTGTCATGAAAGAAGCAGTTAAACACTATCCAACTAACACCCACCCATGTGTCTCTATAGTGTTCTAACACTGAGATATGGCTTATTAATTTTATAATATGGTTTCTAGGGTACAGTAAATGGTTGATAGGATGTAGCTAGACAGTTAACAGGGTAAAACCAATAGACGGATGTGTGTGTGAATCAAAAGAACCAACTCCCACGTGTCTATGATGTTCTGGTGCTGAGATATAGCTAATTTATTTTGGTTGCTAGGCTGCTCCAAATGGTTGCTAGGGCATGGCTGGACAGTTTCCATGGTAATTATTAAAGACTACTTGACAGTCTGAGTCAAAAGTGGCCACCCACTTGTCTCTATGATGTTCTGATGCCTCACCTTTTTAAATGGAAGTCAGTGGGGTGGTTGCTAGGGTACTGTAACTGGTTGCTATGGCGTGGCTATAAAGTTGAAATGTCACAATGTGTTGCTGCTTACTAAGCCGAGTGATATAAACCCACGCCCAAGTCTTTACGACATTCTGATGCGAAGCTATAACGTCACAAAATTCAGCCCAAAGTTATGTCTATGGAATTTTTCCTCCCACTTTATTGTATCAAAAACATTGTACGCCCGATCACTTATAAACGTCATAGCACACCCAACCACAATAAGCCGGTCGATTTGACACCTCATTCATGGGACAAACTGTGGGGGATGAGTAGCATGTTCAGAAGAAGAAGAAGAATTAGAAGTAGTATGTCGGAGTATAATAGTGATGCTTTGCTTCACAAGCACCACTAATAAATGTATTTTAAATGTTTATCTGGATAATAAATTGATTGCAATATAACAGATTTAATTACGTTTTAATGCCTATAATAATATTAGTTAAAAAAATATCTTTAGACAAATGGCCCTTTGCTAACCCCACATTAAAAATTTGTCCATTCCTACCCTAGCAGCTGTTGACATCCACCATGTTATTATGGAAGTCCTTTGTGTTTTGATTTTACAGAAACTAAAGAAACAGAAAATATGGTTACTGGGAAACTTGACACTTACACATGGTATAAGAGAATATTTATTTTCTTGTAGTGGTTGTATGTGTACGTTACACTATAAGAACCATAAGAACTCCATCCAATTCAGAAGAACTGTCAATAACTTCACAGTTAAGCTACCATAAAACTGTGTGCAGGTGGACCAAGAACAAAAGGTGTATTGAATAAGATGAGATAATAAAGTTAATGTATTTCACATTTTATACATGTATATACAGTGCTATACAGTGCTTTAGTGTGTCAGTATGAAAAACTGAGGCAACCTAAATTCATAAGAACAAATCTTATTCACTGTCAATAACTTCACAGTTAAGCTACCATAAAACTGTGTGCAGGTGGACCAAGAACAAAAGGTGCATTAAAGGCAAAGAATGATCTCAACAAATATTGATTTTATTTAGATAACTGATTAAGTTAATTGATAAACAAAATCTATTTATGACATTAGCTTCAAACCTTTTAATTAAAATTGTATTTACACTTAAAAGGTTTCACAGTTCTGTAGTTTACAGGAAGGTTATTTTCACGCATCTTGGAGATGTTGCCACTGTTCTTATGAATTTAGGTTGCATCAGTTTTTCATACTGACACACTAAAGCACTGTATAGCACTGTATATACATGTATAAAATGTGAAATACATTAACTTTATTATCTCATCTTATTCAATTCTGTTAAACAAGTTAAATGTTATTGTTTGGCAATGAGAGTTCATTGCATTCATTGCAAAATAGATTCCAAAAATGCCCCAGAAGCGCTTTTGACTGGTTTAGACCCCTGTAGCTTCATTCTAGAAAACCTACAATTAGTTTCATTTTGGCATCTATCTCAGCTTTCGTCCACATTCACCTCTAAAGTGGAGGAAAGCTAAGCCATTTTGCAGCTGAAGCAGTGTTTTACACATTAGGACGTGTACTTTCCAATGTAAACACAGAGCACCCTGTTTAGCATCTGTTTCCGCCAGTACAGTCTCTCCAAGCATTTCCCAGACCTGGCTAATCAATCAGGAAGCTTCCAATGGGAGGAAGGGATCGAGGGTGATGGAAAGAGGAGACTGGCTCACCATTTGATCTGCTGTTTGAGACACTGGATGCAGTGCCATTTTAAATAGCATATCGCTTACATTGGTTGTGGGTTGCGGGTGACCAATACTGAAGCGTTTTCTGTTCATTTAGATTTTAGGCCATAAAGATCTCACCTCACCAACACAACGCTACATTGACAGCAAGGTGGTGCGTACCCGTACGGAGGGGGAATGGCTTTCTTTTGATGTGACAGATGCAGTTAGTGAATGGCTGCTACACAGAGGTATGTGTGTATCTGCGTTAGCCTGTTTTTGTTGTAACGAGAGAGGGATTTGTGAAAATGTTTATATTTGTATATAATGTAAATATTTTGTTCATGTTTGAAACCAGGCTAATTATTTGTCAGCTTTGAGGCCATCTGTGTGCTAGTGTTTACCTGACTGTTGACAAAAAAAAAATTACAGAAGACATACACATTTAAAAATGACATTGTTTTCTTTTGGAAAAATATGTTACTCCATGTTACAAAAACCAACTTGACCAGTGGATGCTGCTCTAAACACTTTTGTAATAAGAGCGCTAATCATTATTGCAACATCAGATGGACAATAACATTTCTTGCAGAACCCATTTAAAAAAGTATCCAAGGACACAATGCTTAAAGCTGTTAAACTTTCCATAGGACAATTAAAAAGATCTCTCATCTTTATCAGTGTACACAGCTCATGAGCTCATAACAGGTTCAGCCTTGCAGATCTCCAACACAGTACACAGCAGAGTGAGAGGGATGATCACTGGAGAGAACAGATCGGGAGATGCGTGGCAGCAAAAAACTGTGGTGCTTTCTGCTGAGAGACAACAGTGACTTTCCGTGTCTTCTGGGGGACTATGGGAGTGAGCTTACATCAGGGGCCAGCTCCAGTGATGATCTCATTTATCTGCTGTAGATTATCTAACCTCAGTGTGTACATTTTGTTTTCTTTACTGTTTTCTCCCACCAGACAAAAACAATGGATTCAAAATTAGCCTACACTGTCCATGCTGCACATTTGTGCCATCAAATAATTACATCATCCCCAACAAGAGTGAGGAGCTGGAGGCACGCTTTGCAGGTGGATTTGGGAGGGGTGTGAGTGAGTTAGTTTGTGTTTAAGGGTGTTTCTCTGTGTCAGTATGTTTTGGAGAAAAAGGAAAGGAAATGGGAAGGAAATGGAATATGTCCATGTATCTTCAATAAGATCAGATTGTGTGTGTGTATGTATATATATATATATATATATATATATATAAAACTTTATATATATTATATAATTGTTTCTGTCAGAGAAGTGAAAAGTTTTACAAACTGAGATGTGTTGAAATTGTTATCTGGCTTGAGTTTATAAACAAGAAAGGTTAAAAGTGTCTATTTTTTTCTAACTGAAAAACTCTCCTAGTCTAATATTCAGAAATAACTTAAAGCTATTTATAGGTTTCTTTTTCAAAATCAAAACGTTCCTCTGTTTGTGTGAGCATCCTGACCAGGCCAACATAGCAACTACATTTGAAAACATTTTATTGTATTTTGTTTGGGGTAAATACAGTTACAGAATGACACTTTACGTTTAAATTGTAATGCTTAGCTTTCATTTAACTTGGATAATTATTTGAATGTGTTGTAGATTTTTCATCCCATCTTCTTTGTCTGGTCCACAGGTATAGATGACAGCATTGTGCATGAAGATGCAAAGAGTAAAAAGCACCATCACAGTGGCCAGTCTCCACACCTGCTATTGATGCTTCTTCCATCATACCGTCTGGAGTCTCAGCACAAGAGCCACAGACAGAAACGAGCTCTGGATGCAGCCTTCTGTTCCAGGTCCAACTACTCTTTCACACAAAGCTAAGAACGTTTTCCACACTCTGTATCTGAATCATACCAGAATGTTTTAAACACCACCATTCTTCTGGTGTCTCTATAGATACTCATCTGTCATTTGTTAGAAGTAGCCACAGTCCAGGATTATGCAATTAATGGGACGCATATTAAAGCAGACAGGCCCACCTATCAATCTAGAATAAAACTTAATTAATGAACTGGAAAACCTATCACTGTTGAGTTAAAACTAAATGTGACTCAAATATCTTATAAAAAAAAGTATCTGTATTCTCATTGTCCAACCTATTGCTGTCACAGTCACACCGATTTACCTCATCTATACAGTACAACTATTTGCAAACATTTTCATCTTTATTTCCAGAGGTATTTTTCTTAGTCATTTTCTCCATAGGTATTTTAGAACATTTGCCAATAAAGAGTAATTAGTCTTTAACCAAACCATCCAGCCCTACCCAAAACAATGAAAACTTTCAGATGTGTTTAGACATCTTTTGATCATATAAAAGTAGGGATACAGACATCCTTTTTGTGCTACAAATGCATTTGTTTGTCGCTCCTGTTGTAAGAATACAACTAAACAAAACAACTGATTTATCAAGCAGAATTTACTATGACATTTGATATCAGATGCAGTCCATTGTAATCATGTTATGTGTATCTCCCATCATCTCACAGGAACGTGCAGGATAACTGCTGTTTACGCTCTCTATACATTGATTTTAAGAAGGATCTGGGCTGGAGGTGGATCCATGAACCAAAGGGTTATTATGCCAACTTCTGTGCAGGAGCCTGTCCATATTTGTGGAGTGCAGACACTCAGCACAGCAATGTGAGAAATACAAATGCTAAACTAAAATTGTTGCTAGATTAATCACCATTACCTGGAACTGTTCTAGTACTTTAGATTATTAAAACTCATAATTGTACATTGTTGTGTGGAATCCCACCCCTCCTTTCAGAGCTCTCTCCCTTAAGACCTCCTCCAACACATTAACACATACATAGTTTGGCAGACAAGTAGGACATCCAAGCATTGCTTTTGGACCATTGGGAGAACATTTTATCCTGCACCTTGGACAGAAGATATATATTTACATATATGCAGACTACTTTACTACTACTATACTAAAATCACTTACTCTGCCTTTAAAGGAATAATCTAAATTCTGCCATTTCTAAAACTGGTGTTTGTTACTTGTATGGACCACCAAAGGAAACATTTTGTTGTTTTCTTGCTCATTTTTTTCCATATAATGGCCATTTTTATAGTGACCATGTGGCAGTCATGAAAAACAACCAGAAGGAATAATAAACTTATCAAAGTAGTCTGTATGATTTGTGCTATTTATTCCAAAACTTTTGCTGCTATACAAAGCTTTGTGTGAGGAATAGATGTAATAAGAGATAATGTACAACCAACCAGTTGTTATTGCAAAATAAACCTCGATTAGGAGGCCTACCCAAGTGGGGGACACGCTGTAGGGGTTTGTTCTGTGACAACGTTATTTTGCTTATTACAGGGCTACTTACCAATATTTTGTTGGCTCGTTTGTAACAGATACAAACGTTCCTAGATGAACAACCACTTTCAATTGGCTTTAAACCAAGACACGATGTTCAAACAAGACAAACTTGAAATTGGGTAAATCACTATATGTAGAGATTATGTGTAAAGATATAATCTAAAATGTTATTGATTAAGCATATTTATATTTAATTTATTTGTAACAAAGTTATTTGTAAGGTCAAGATGACTTGCAATTCCCATACGACTGTGTGTTATTAGTTTTAGGCAGTTGTTATCGAGCAATAACATACCTTGCATTGTCAGAGCTGGCCAATCAGAATCAAGTATTCCAAAACGTAGTGTAATAATGAATGATAATCTTCACTTCCAGTAAAAGTCTCAAATATAATTGTATTATTCAAAGTGGTGTCACATTCATGTTGACTCATGAATCAAAAGACACAGCATTTAATTATAAATTGAGCAATTAATTGTAAATAGTTTCAATTAAATAACTGAATTTCAATTTCTCCTTTAGATACTCGGCCTTTATAACACCATTAATCCAGATGCGTCTGCGTCTCCATGCTGTGTGTCTCAGGATCTGGAACCCCTCACAATCCTTTACTACATTGGCAAAATTCCAAAAATCGAGCAGCTCTCCAACATGATTGTCAAGTCTTGCAAGTGCAGCTAGGAGCTCATCACCTCCATTTTCACAAACACACATTCACACAAACAAACGTGCTGGACAGGGTGTAAAGTTACAACAGAATATGTTGCTATGACAAATACACACATACAACACTCAAGTCAAAATGACTACACAAAAATAAAAATGATACACAATGTACATGGGTGGATGTGTGCGCTTTTACAGGGAAACAGGCCCTGACAGCATGTCACATCACCCATTCATCACTCTATGGATGTGAGTTTGGCAAACACTGGAAGTATGTGATAAGTGTCTATATGTGAAGCGAGCGGAGTAAAAATTTCATTATTTTAAAACATTTTTTTTATTTCAAACAATTATTTTGTTTCAAACAAACCATTGTTGATTTTGTTTCCCCCAAGAATTAAAGTCCCTGTTTGAGTCCCTGGTAATATTTAAAAACTTGTGATTTCATTACTGGAGGTAACAACCAACCCTACTGACTAGGCTATAGTTTACTACTGGTAAAGAGCTGCAATTTTCTAGAAAACCTTTGTGGCAAACTGTTTTGACTGCAAATCAAAGGAACCAAAGAAGTTTTGTTTTACTAGGAACAGTCATTTAGGCCAGAAACTTTATGCAAGTTTGCAAAAAACAAACATGTGTGATGCCAGGTGCAGGTGCACTTGCATTCCTTATCAGTGGTAACAAGCCTTTATACTCAAGGAGGACTATATAGTTGCCCACAAAAGCCTTTAAACTGCATGAGTTCAGGTAGTTTGCTATAAACATGTCTGCAGTTAACTAATCTTCTTGCTTAGCAGGATTATCTTTAAACTGTTGACAATAGTTCACCTAAGATAGAAAAAGTATTGTTTACGCTATAGCACCACTTGCAGAAACACTGACAATGCAAATCCTCAAAAAATGTAGTGCTAAACTGATCATGCAGGCCGGCTCTGAATGCTCCATTCAGGAAGCAGCAGGTCTAGCATAACTTATACAGGCTCTTCAAAATGCAGAATGTGCGTTAGACTACACTGCACATCTGAATACCAAGTTATAATGCTCTTCCCCAACATTTGATCATCATTTGTTGCATTGCTGCTGCCATGATAACTAGAAACACACCTTAAAGTTGCAATCCATAACTTGTTTTGGTTAAAAATAATCAAAAATCAGTTAATGAGCAAGTACATAAAAGATCAATGTTTAAAACACTCTCATTACCCCACTTCACAACAGTAAGTTTATAATAATGATATGTTAAAAATTGAGGTGCATTCTTTAATGTGCCTGATTTACTTAGAAAGGAGCTTAGTGTGGGTTTATTGACAGTGATTTAGTTTTAATATAAAAACTGGATTATGTGTGGTTAGTTAGTTAAAAAGATGCAGGTTTTACACTGAAACTGTATGGTTACTTGGCCTCTGTGCTTTTGATCTTTAATTTGATCATCAGGGCCCCTTATCACCCTGACAGAATAGGTGCAGACTGTGATGTCAACAACACAGCAGAAAGTGATATCATCAGGCAGGTAAAGAGGCTGAGGTCATTGCAGGTAATTTGCAATGTAAGTAAGGTCAGAGATGATTATGAAAGGAGCATTTTGACAAATGTGAAGACATAACAGACAGGTAATATAAGTGTAATTCATGAGGGATAGGTAACCCAGGTGTATCCTGTTTTAGCAGCTTCCCAAATGCACTGCAGCAGCCACAAATGCTGACATCCAGGTTATTATTGAGAATTGTTTTTACACCACAAAGTGTCTTCCTGAATTTGTGGTTTTGTTTTTTCTCATTGGAAAAAAGTTACAAAGAATTGCACTGAATATTTTATTCATTTTTTTAATTTGTAACTATTATTTGTTGATTTGTATTTGTAGGTATAGCTTCACCTGCATAAAATGAGCTGATGATGTGATTGGCTACAAGGTGGAGGATTCTTTTTTAACTAGTCCCTAAAATGGTTTAAAACAGCAAACTCCACTTATTTTATTTTTATTAGGGCAAGAATGCCAGTGGATTTTCTTGAAATACAGGAAGTGGAAGGAGACACCAGCATTGTCACACCAGAGCTGTTTATTATTATTGTTGTCTATGATGATGTTGATATTGTTAACCCACTATGATGTATTGTAACACATTACTGTTGTGGTGCTCTAGTGGTAAATAAATTATTTGAGAGACAAGGGAAGGTATGTGTGCATGCTTTTATATGTGTTTTTTACGTTTGGCATGTAATTTAGTCAAGCTGAATGATTTTGACATGTGGTTTTGACATTTCACTAAAATGGTTTAGGTTGTTGCCTCAGCCTGCTTAGCAGTAAATGTGTATCTGGTATAAAAACCAGCAATGTATCATTCAGAGAAAGTGTAACGTTGCTGGAAAAGCTAGAGGAAAAAAGCTGAGCTATTATCACGTACTACTAGTAAATAATGTAGGTACTGCACAGTAATGCAGGTTGTAGTATTTTGGAATAGTAAGAATGATCTGTGAAGTATGTCATACTTTTCTGGGCTGCATTTGCAAAAACAAAGTGAGTATGATCCCTGCTTAGTGAAGTAGCCATAAAGAGCTACTAATAACCTAATAAAAAAACTCATATTATATTCAAACTAATATTTCACAGCCACATTTCTTTCTTTTGTGGAACACAAAAATTGAAGTTAGGCAAAATATCTGTGCTGCCCTTGTAGCAAAATTAGACGGTGACAAAGCTTAGTGCAAAACCTAGTAGTAAATTATTTTATGCACTGCATTCCAAGTGTTTGGAAGCCATGCGACAGCTTTTTGTGAGGAACAGACCAAATTTCATTGAAAATGTTAGAAAGACCTATTTTTTAGTATTTAAAATCCTAAAAAGGCAACAGAAAAATCAATCGGTCCCCCAACCTAAAACACACACACATGTTATACACACAATAGATAATCTAGGTTTCACCAAGCTATCCAGTTCATGTATGCCTAAGCCATGTTGAAAAAACATAACCCAGGTTTGATTTAATGAACCACAGGGTTATCCAAAGGACTGAAAAAAGATACAATGCTTTTATTTCTTTGCAGAATTGTACTCTTTATCTTTTCATAACCACCCTTTCCGAAACTGCTTCTGCTAGAGCTATTTAGTTTTATTTAAGTGTTCATACACTTAAGGCTCACATGCAGACACACACACATGCAAAGTCCGCGTTTGAGGTTTGGAGGGAAAGGGCCACCAGCCCCTTAGGAGTTCATTAAGTTATGGTTTCAGTGATTCAGCTGCAGCTGGCTGCCCAGAATAATATGAAATTAGCAAGAAGCATTTTACCAGTTGTCAGCACAAAAAGTCCCCATTAGCACAGAGAGGAATTTTATGACTACTTGTCAAAAGCTGTTTGTGTGTCTATTCATGCAAGAAAAATAAGAGGAAAGCAACATTTGCTTAAGAGTTTGAAAAGAATTGCAAATGCAAAGAATTCCTTTGATGCTGTTGACATTTGTCTCTAGCGCTCCTGGCCTGTCTTGTGTGTGTCAGCAGTAATTGCCCTGCAGACAGAGACTTGTATTGCATCTGTAATTACACAGGAAGAGTCTGTGCCTTTGAGCTACGGATTAGTAACTGTTTGGGTTGAAGCACTGAAAAGGGGCCCTCAGGCACTCGGAGTAATGTATCACACTAAATCCAAATACAAAGTGTTGTGTTTGACAGGCATCTTGGAGATGTCATGATAGAAGCGGATAGGAAGAGAGCTAAGGAGCCGTAGACATTCAATACCTTCAGCACCAGGTCTGCCTGGCAACAAGACCAGACACTGGCCCCCCACAGAGCTGCAAACCCCCCTGTTGTACGCTCCATGTAGTATTCTAAAAAAACATAAAATATTAATCAAGTGCCCCAGCAAGGTATGTATTTAAAGTACAAGGTGAAGTGAGAAGATTGTTATGTTCTGGTATGAATTCTTCATTCCAGGAGCTGTTACTCAATCTGGAACCATTCCATGTGTTTCCACAGCATAACGATTATCTGGATGAAAAAATCAGATCCACCCTGGCCTGCTGGTCTCAGACCAGTAACTAATGTCAGAGGCACAGAAAGCTGGGGGACGCTGTCCTCAACAAGCAAAGTTTTCAAAGGCTCTGTTCCAAAAACCTAGTGATCTCTCTACCAAAGGCAGAATTTTAAAACACAACAGGTATTCTCCTGATGCAAAAGCTATTCTATGATACTTTCTAATGTAGACAGTAGACAGCAAGGCAGGTTTTAAATTCAGTTTAATATGCTCTTTTCAGTAAGGGTAATAAAGGAACAGCACACTTAAAGTTCCAAACCATCTGTGTTCATATAATCTCACCAATCAAATTCCAAGGGTTCTTTAACCTAATGTGCACAAATCCTAGACATACAGTGAGGGAAAAAATTATTTGATCCCCTGCTGACAGTTTAGCCACTGACAAATAAATGATCAAACTATAATTTTTATTGTAGGTAGGTTTGTTTTAACAGTGAGAGACAGAATAACAATCCAGAAAAACACATTTCAGAAAAGTTGTTGTGTAAATTGTTTGCATTTTAATGAGTGAAATAAGTATTTGATCCCCTATCAATCAGCAATATTTCTGGCTCCCAGCTGTCTTTTATACAGGTAGTGAGCTTAAAGGGAGTGCTCTTAATCTCAGCCGGTTACCTGTATAAAGACACCTGTTCACAGAAGCAATCAATCAATCAGATTACAAACTCTCCACCATAGCCAAAACCAAAGAGCTGTCCAAGGATGTCAGAGACAAGACTGTAGACCTACACAAGGCTGGAATGGGCTACCAGACCATTGCCAAGCAGCTTGGTGAGAAGGGGACAACAGTTGGTGCGATTATTTGCAAATGGAAGAAACACAAAATAACTGTCAATCTCTCTCGGCCTGGGTCTCCATGCAAGATCTCACCTCATGGAGTTTCTATGATCATGAGAACAATGAGGAATCAGCCCGGAACTACACAGGAGGATTTTGTCAATGATTTTGAAGTAGCTGAGACCATAGCCACCAGGAAAACAATTGGTAAGACACTACACCGTGAAGGACTAAAATCCGTCAGCCCCAACAAAGTCCACCTGCTCAAGAAAGCACATGTACAGGCCCATCTAAAGTTTGCCAATGAACACCTGAATGATTCAGAGGAGAACTGGTGAAAGTGTTGTGGTCAGATGAAACCAAAATCAAGCTCTCCTCTCAGAGGAGAAATGCTGCCGGTAACCCCAAGAACACCATCCCCACTATCAAACATGGAGGTGGAAACATTATGCTTTGGGGGTGTTTTTCTGGACAACTGCACTGCAACAAAGGGACGATGGATGGGGCCATGTATCATCAAATCTTGTGTGGGAACCTCCTTCCCTCAGCCAGGGCATTGAAAATGGGTCGTGGATGGGTATTCCAGCATGACAATGACTCAAAACACAGGGCCAAGGCAACAAAGGAGTGGCTCAAGAAGAAGCACATTAAGGTCCTGGAGTGGCCTAGCCAGTCTCCAGACATTTATCCCAAAGAAAATCTGTGGAGGAAACTGAAGGGTTAAGTTGCCAAACGTCAGCCTCGAAACCCTAATAACTTGGAGTGGATTTGCAAAGAGGAGTGGGACAAAATCCCTCCTGAAATGTGTGCAAACCTGGTGGCCAACTAAAAGAAACATCTGACATCTGTGATTGCCAACAAGGGTTTCTCCACCAAGTACTTAGTCATGTTTTGCGAAGAAGTCAAATATTTATTTCTCTCTTTAAAATGCAAATCAATTTATAACTTTTATTAAAGGCTGAGAACTAAGAATTGTTTTCTCAGTATAATCAGCATTGTGAGATTATCTGTACAATGCTACTCACACTGACATCTGACAGATCTTATCTCTGACATCATCTGCATTAGTTGGTACACCACATATTTTTCACTGTGGGAAACCAACCTCTCAGGCTGCTGCTTTAAAAACATTAAAAGCCTCTACATTTTCTACAAAGAAAAAGAGAGATAACAACGTTCTTTGTTTGACTGGTTGTAAAGCATGTGTGGCAAACACTCCAAAAATTTGTTTCAAATGACCTCTGTCCCTGTTGTCATTGAGTTGTGTGTTTGTTAGAGGTTATAAATAAATGTGTCTTCCACAAATACCTGACATAAGCATGAATTTAAAAATAATATATAACTTTTAACTCTTCCTCCTCTCTCCTAACAGGTATCGTCTCTATTAAGTGTCCAAATGCTGAGATGGATACTGATGGATACTGAGCGCCGTCTAAGCACTTCTCCTATGATAATAAAGCATATGAGGAGTTACTCGAGGTGGTGACTTGTGCGGTGGCCGTTTCATTATTCCATTATTTCCATTATTTTTGAGGACCTCCCTGACAAGTTATCTTGTTCATGGGAAAACCTTATTCCTCACATGGATGCAAGGGTACCTGGTTATACAATGATGCCCCAAATGGAAGAGACGCTAGCTATCTATCTTCCCCTCAGAGCTCATGGTCTCTGAAAAGAAAAATGGGGAAAGCATTTCAGGCAACGGGTCAGGCTGGTACTGCCCTACACACTATGGCTGTGCTACAGGCATATCAGGCTGATCTGCTGAAAGATCCACAGGCAGGTCTATAGATGACAAGGTCTCATTGGAATTCTGCCATGTCCACAGATTTGTCCTAAGCAAATGTCCCGCACCATCTGCCATTCTGACAGCTATGGCCATACCTTTATTGCCTCTTTATTACCTTCCAGCCTGTTTGGCAATGTGGTAAACACTGTCAAATCAAATCACTTTTATTGTCACATCACCACAGCACTTGTACCTAGGTGAGTGAAATTCTTAGGAGCGTGCTCCAGACAGTGCAGATACAATTAACATTTAGACAGGTAGACAGGTTAGACAGGTTTGTACGAAGACAATGTGCAATATAAACATACATACATACATACTCAGACATGTTTACAAATTAAAGAGATGTGCAAAAGAGGTATTTTACATGAAATTGTGCAAAGGACCTCTCAGACCTCTGTCATCAGAGGTCTGAGAGGCAAAGAGATGTGGGAGGCCTTTGTCGAGTTTTTTCCCCACCATGCTCAAAGGGAGGGGCTGTCAGTTACTCAGCCCCAACCTAGTCCGCCTTCGCAGTTAAGAGAGAGCCCCAAAGCAGAGTGTGGTGAGTCGTGCTCTGGTAAAGTCTGGGAACCTGGACCTGCTCACCATGCTCAGCAGCCTGAAAGGAGGGTGGATCTAAGACCCATAATCTCAGCCAAAAACAAATCCTGATGGTTTTGTACCCAGGACCATAGGGTTGTGAAAATTATATAAAGTAGCTCCTTCCCAACACCCTCATGACACTGCCGTTCCATCTCTGCCACCTTCTGTGCTTGGGGATGCAGCATTTTCCAGCAAAATGTTCAGTTGCCGCCTGCTACTTTCCAGAGCGCAAAACATTTAATGCTCCCCCAATAGGAAATAGTATCAAATTTAGTCCCACTTTAGGAGAAGCTGGCAACATGAAAAATGGCAGACCATTTAGGAAATAACATATCTGCGAGGACACCACCTTTTCACATTTTAAAAAAAAATAGTTACATTTGCGATAGGTCTGTAAATTTAGTTCCCTGGGATCAAGTTGTCTTTTTTTATTAAGAGATCTAATAACAGCCAGCTTGAAAGTTTTTGTGACATATTCCAACACCAATGATGAACTAATAATATCATGTAGAGGATCAATAATTTCAGGAAGCACATTTTTGACAGTTCATCCTTATCTATAGTAAAGAATGACTGGAGTTGTTCCTTGGGCAAATTAGAATGCATCGTCTGATGTGATTGTGTTACATGCATTTGCATGTTTATGATTTTCTCTCTGACAGTATCTGTTTTTATTATTAAAGAAATTAATAAAATCATCACTGGTATGATATTGACAACTGTCAGAATCAGTCGATGTATTATTTTTGGTTAATTTAGCGACTGTATCAAATAATTATCTACGGTTGTGTTATCTTCTAAAAGATCTGGAATTTTTAAGGCCTTTCTGCAATTTAAAAACACTCTTCTTCCATGCTGTATCGAATACCTCTAGTTTTGTTTGCTCCATTTTCTGGGCTGCTCTATTTTAGGTGTGGGTATGCTTGTTATACCACAGTTTTGGGCTACTGTCCTTTATCTTCTTTAAGCACAGAGAGCAACTTTGTTTAAGGTGTTAGAAAAGAGGGAGTTAACATTTTCTGTTACGTTATCAAGGTTCATAGGTTATCAAAGTTATCTGTTATGCTAAGGAATTGAGACAGTTAAAGCAGATGATAAAAAAACTCAGGTTACATATGTAAACCGATTTCCTGAGACAGGGAACAAGACTCTGCTTTAGGCTTGACGCTATGGGGAATGATAGTTTGCAGACTATGCCACAGTAAGCGGAAGGTCTGCTCCAGATGCTGTGAAACTTTGGCAAAAGAACATCAGGAGCAGTCAACCCAGGAGCCAGGACCTGAGAACCTGCTGTTGATTTCAAGTCTAAACTGTTAAATCAGTGAATGTGTGTGGGGAGGACTAGCCTTCACCAAACACTTAGAGATGCTCCACTAGACAGAGCCTTAGGTGATGCTACATCCCTGGTAGAATGGGCCAGGGTAATAGCATCTGTGATCCAGTGAGGTAAGCACTGTTTTGTGACCGCAGTACCTCAGTTGTGGCCACCAAAACAGATTAAGAGCTGACAAGTCTTATGCCACTGGTCTGAGTGGTGGACATAGATTCTCACAGCTCTAACTGGACACAACAAATTAAGCCTTTCTGGTGCTCCAAAGGACAGAAGGCTTGAAGTACCACCAGCTGCAGCAGGCACCTTGGGTTTATAATCTGGTCAAGGTTGCGAAATGGCTTTAACAAATCCAGGGGCAAAATCCAAGCAGGCAGGTCTACAGAAAGAGCCTGTAAATCCCCTACCCTTTTAAGCAATGTAAAAGCCACCTTAAGAGTCAGAAACTCATCTAAGGCTGACTCTAGAAACTCAAATGGAGATGAAGATATTCCCCTTAAAACTATAGTAAGGTCCCAAGAGGGGACCCGTGTGTGACAGAAAGGCCTCAGCCATCTGGTACCATGCAGAAAATGAGACACCAAGGGATGTCTCCCAACAGAGGCTCCATCAACAGGTTTGTGGTTAGCCGACACAGTGGCCACAGTGAGCTGGCTCCCCTCATGGTTCACATCCACAGTTTCTAAATCTCTAGCCGAGGGTGAAAGATATAAGGTCCAGGAGATATGGTGTATTAGGTCTGAGAACCAGATTTGGGTTGGTCAGAACTACGCTACCAAAAGTAGATAGACTCGGCCTGGCAAACTCTGGCTAGGACTTCCGGAGGAGGCAGTGTGACAACTCCTCTGAGGCAAATCGAACCACTTTCACTCATCCATACCTCTGCCAAATGAACTCCACCACTTGTGGATGGAGCCTCCATTCCCCAGGCTTCAGCCCCTGCCACAAAAGGACACCTGCTCCCAGATTTGTATGCCTCCATCTCTGATGGAGAGCAGCCTGGTGTCTTCCCCAAGAAGGATCTGCTGTGCCAGCTTGAACACGAGACCTGAACACAGCCCTCCCTGGATTATGTATAAAATCACTGTGGTGTTATCTGTATGGACTCCAACGTGTTGGCCATTGAGATGTGGGAGGAAGTGCTTTTAGTGCCAGAAACATTGCCCTTATTTCCAGGCAGTATATGTGCCAGGAGAGATGAGGGCCATCCCACCAACCACACACTGGGTGACCATCGAGAACTGCACCCCAGCCCATGGGAGAAGTGTCCATCATGAAAATCCTGCGATGACATTGCGCTCCAAGAGTGGGACCCAAGATGAGAAACTGGGGTCTGATCCATATAGAAAGGGTACGAAGCCTTTGGAGAATAACCCTTAACATTCTTAGGGGGTGGTTCTTTGGATGAAACCCATATTTCCGTAGCCAAAAGTAGGACACAAGGTGTGAAACTACAGTATGATCCACATAGAAAGGGTACAAAGTCCTTGGTGCATAACCCTGATGTAAGCCCATGTAAATTTAATATAGCCTTGCCCTCAGAAGGAAAAAGTCTCCAAGTTTTAACCTCTGATTCTAATGTTAATCCTGTGAACAGTAATTGCTGTATGTATCCTTGGGTGGGGGACTGTTTTACAGGACTACCAGCACCCATAGAGAGGGATGGAGGAGTGAACTGTAGGATGGACATTGTTGAAGAGAAATTACAGACTGCATTGAGGGAAGGTCCCTCTAGTTCACCTGTTTCACAGACTGACGATTTTAGACGGTCTACGCGGGCCACAAAGGGCCTGCTGCCTCTACGTTATAGAATGTAAGGTATTTGGGAATGTGTGGACACATTCTGAGTATGGGGGGTGGATGTAAGCCCTTTATTTTAGACAAGGGCAGGGGCGACCGGGGTAGCGCCCATAGTGTCTTCGCTGTGTCTCCTTAGGGGAAAATGACGAACACCTGTGCTGTAGCTTTCCTGTAGCTCAGTGGTTAGAGCATGGTGTTAACAATGCCAAGGTCATGGGTTCGATCCCAGGGATTGCACATACTTAATGTATAGTGGTCAATGTGTAGTATAATGCAATGTAAGTCGCCTTTGGATAAAAGCGTCTGCCAAATGCCTAAATGTAAATGTAGCTCTATGGAATCAATAAAGGTATGAGGTTTATTGTTGTTGGGGGATCTGGTATGTGAGGGCTGCTGAGTTCTGTTCGTTGATTACATATTTGCCTGAAGTAACTTGTGATTCATCAAACACATTGTTCATTTAAGTGTATATTTGACAACCATCTTAACCTGCTGCTTTGCCCTCTTGAGATTTTAATACTTGTATCATTGTATAAGAATAAAATGACATTTGTGTTTATTAAAGTTGTGTGCTTGAGTCACCCCTGCTATTGATGCCCAAATAAATGATCTTGTCCATTTAGAAACCTGTCCTTCCTTAGCCAGAACTAAAACAGTCTCATATGCAGTAGGCCAACAGAATCACGTTGGTCTCTGCTGCCATGAGTCCTAACAGCCTCTGAATCTGGACTTTTAGGACTGTTAGGTGCTGCTCTAACCGAATGCTGCCCACAAGAATTGACTGCATATGTGCAGGAGACAATTGCGTCTGCACCGTAATGGAGACCCAAACTGCCCATAGAAAAGTAGTTCTCTGAACTGGAGAAAGCATGCTCTTCTTGGGTTAAGTCTAAGCCCTAAGCACCTCATGAGCTAACACAACATCTCAATGCTGTGTAGCTAGCTCTTAGAAGCTGGCCATGAGTAGCCAGTTATCTATATAATTTAGAATGCCCTGGAGTCTCAAGGGAGCCAGATCAGCCTTCTTAAAGTTGCATAGCGATATGGCTAGGCTAAAAGGAAGCACTGGATATTGGTAAGCTTTGCCCCCCGAAAGCAAACCTAAGAAACTTCCTGTGTTCTGGCAATATCTGGATGTGAAAGTATGTGTCTTTTTTTAGATCTGTTGTGACAAACCAGTCCTCGGTCTGAATTTGCCGCACAATCTGCATGAGTGCTAGCATCTGTATCTCCTCAAAGACTGATTAAAGTGACACAGATTTACAATTGGATGCAGTCCTCTGTCCTTCTTGGGAACTATAAACCATCGGCTAAATAGCCCAGATCCCTTATTTGAGGGAAAACACATTTTGTAGCCCCTTTTGCCAAAAGAGTCTTGGGCTGTTTGGCCAACACTAGGTGCTGCACTCCTAATACTATAGTCTACAAGATGCCTTTGAAGCAAGGAGGACGGGAGGCAAACTGAATTCTGTCCCCTCTGTCTGCTGTACTCAACAGCCATTGGGATAAACTGGGCAGAAGGCGAGGAAGGAACTCCTTGAACTGTATCTGGTTCTAATCCCCCACCTTGGTTCAGGTTTTTAAGCAGGTGAGCCTGGTACACCTGCAGAACTTCCATAGTCTGCAGGGACATACCAGCTTGACCTGCTGCCGCATATGTGTAATTTGTATGTGTATATAAATATATATCTATATTGCCAAAAGTATTTGCTTATCTGCCTTTAGATGCATATGAATTTAAGTGACATCCCATTGTTAATCCATAGAGTTTAATATGATGTCGGCCCACCCTTTTCATCTATAACAGCTTTAACTCTTCTGGGAAGGCTTTCCACATGGTTTAGGAGTGTGTTTATGGGAATTTTTTACCATTCTTCCAGAAGGCCTGGCTCACAGTCTTCGCTCTAATTCATCCCAAAGGTGTTATATCAGGTTGAGCTCAGGACTCTGTGCAGGCCAGTCAAGTTCTTCCACCCCAAACCTGCTCATCCATGTTTTTATGGACCTTGCTTTGTGCACTGGTGTGCAGTCATGTTGGAACAGGAAGGGGCCATCCCCAAACTGTTTCCATAAAGTTGAGAGCATGGAATTGTCCAAAATCTCCTGGTTGCTGAAGCATTCAGAGTACCTTTCACTGCCCCCTTCACCAAACTTCACAACTGGCACAATGCAGTCAGACAAGTACCTTTCGTCACTTGTCACTCCAGAAAATGTGTCTCCACTTCTCTAGAGTCCAGTGGCGGTGTGCTTTACACCACTGCATCCGACGCTTTGCCTTGCACTTTGTGATGTATTGCTTGGATGCAGCTGCTCAGCAATGGAAACCCATTCCATAAAGCTCTCTACGCACTGTTCTTGAGCTAATCTGAAGGCCACATGAACTTTGGAGGTCTGTAGCGATTAACTCTGCAGAAAGTTGGCGACCTCTGCACACTATGCCCCTCAGCGTTCACTGACCCCGCTCTGTCATTTTACACTTTGTGTAATCACTTCCACTTTGTTATAATACCACTGACAGTTGACTCACTTGATTCACTGAGCCACTGATAGTGGCCCATTCTTTCACAAATGTTTGTAGAAGCAGTCTGCATGCCTAGGTGCTTCATTTTATACACCTATGGATTCAATTATTTGGATGGGTGAGTGAATACTTTTGGCAATATAGTGTGTGTGTATATATACAGGGGTTGGACAATGAAACTGAATGCCTGGTTTTAGACCACAATAATTCATTAGTATGGTGTAGGGCCTCCTTTTGCGGCCAATACAGCATCAATTCAACTTGGGAATGACAGATACAAGTCCTGCACAGTGGCCAGAGGGATTTTGAGCCATTCTTCTTGCAGAATAGTGGACAGGTCACTACGTGATGCTGGTGAAGGAAAACGTTTCCTGACTCGCTCCTCCAAAACACACCAAAGTGGCTCAATAATATTTAGATCTGGTGACTGTGCAGGCCATGGGAGATGGTCAACTTCACTTGCATGTTCAATAAACCACTCTGTCACCAGTCTTGCTGTGTGTATTGGTGCATTATCATCCTGATACACGGCAACGCCTTCAGGATACAATGTTTGAACCATTGGGTGCACATGGTCCTCCAAGAATGGTTCGGTAGCCCTTGGCAGTGACGCGCCCATCTAGCACAAGTATTGGGCCTAGGGAATGCCATGATATTGCAGCCCAAACCATCACTGATCCACCCCCATGCTTTACTCTGGGCATGCAACAGTCTGGGTGGTACACTTCTTTGGGGCTTCTCCACACTGTAACTCTCCCGGATGTGGAAAAGACAGTGAAGGTGGACTCATCAGAGAACAATACATGTTTTACATTGTCAAGAGATTTTAGCTGCTGGCACCATTGAAACTGACGTTTGGCATTGGCACGAGTGACCAAAGGTTTGGCTATAGCAGCCCGGCCATGTACATTGACCCTGTGGAGCTCCCGACGGACTGTTTTGGTGGAAACAGGAGAGTTGAGGTGCACATTTAATTCTGCAGTGAGTTGGGCTGCTGTGGTTTTATGTTTTTTGGATACAATCCGGGTTAGCACCCGGACATCACTTTCAGACAGCTTCCTCTTGCGCCCACAGTTACTCCTGTTGGATGCGGTTCGTCCTTCTTGGCGGTATGCTGACATTACCCTGGATACCGTGGCTCTTGATACATCACAAAGACTTGCTGTCTTAGTCACAGATGCGCCTGCGAGACGTGCACCAACAATTTGCCTCTTTTGAATTCTGATATGTCACCCATAATGTTGTGTGCATTGCGATATTTTAAGCAAAACTGTGCTATTACTCTGCTAAATAAACCTTCACACTTTGCTCTTACTGGTGGAATGTGCAATCAATGAAGATTGGCCACCAGACTGGTCAAATTTAGCCATGAAACCTCCAACACTAAATTGGCCAGTGTTTCAGTTTCATTGTTCAACCTCTGTATATATATATATTAAGTGATCACTTGAACCAAATAATATTTAACTATCACTATTCTTTTGCAATAGGACCAGCTTGATGGTTAAAACAGTGCTAGTAGAACCTTAATAGTAAGTGAAATCAAATTACAACTGTTGACCAAAGATATTTTTGAGTGAGGAAAAGCAGGGTTTAATTCTCACATAACTAGCAGAGGGATACAGTGAGTGTCAGGTTGCTTTCATTTTTACAATTTCAAAGATGGTTCATAAGAACAAGGTCAAGCTGCATACATTGAGGACAACAAAACTACAGACCAATGGAGGGTAAAAATAATGAGAAGACCTCCAACTCATTCAAACGTCAGTCAAAAAACGTAGGATGACATCAAGTGACTCAAAAGAAATGGCAAATGGCAGCTGGGGTGAAGTGCACAGTGAGGACATTTGAAACAGGCTCCTAGAGGCAGGGCTGAAGGATAGGACCATTAAGGACTGGAGTAACATCATCTTCTTTGATTGGTCCAATTTTCATCTTTGCCCAACACCTGGTTGTCTAATGGTTACACAGAGACCTGGAGAGGCCTACAAACCACAGTGTCTCACACCCACTGTTAAATCTAGTGGAGGATCTGTAATGATCTGGGGGTGCTTCAGCAAGAAAAGGGTGCAAGCCACATACAGGGTTGTCCTGTATGAAAACTTGCTTTCTTCTGTTCTGACAACTATGAGGATTGAACATTTGAACATCCGTTTGAAGGGATGAGACAGGTGAACAGCTACTCAATATGTCCCTGAATATGCCCTGTCATTTTATACACTCGCAGCACAGACAGAATGGGTAGAGGACACCTTAAAGCTACTGTTTCGTCAAGGACTCAATCAGGAACTACAATCTGAGCTAGCGTGTTTAGATGAGGGAAGAACCTTAGGTGAGTGAGCGTCGTGTCCAAGCTCATCTGTGTTTGTACTGCAGACAAACTGGACACATGAGAGCCAACTGACCTGTTCGACCTACCTCCAGTAAATCTCCAGTGAGTGTAGTTTTTGTGACATGCTATAGAAGTGGGTTATCGTTTACATACAGTGAGACATTCAAAGATCATGTCAAACATGTTAGAAGCATCTTAGACCGTTTAATAGAGTATTGTTTGTTTGTGAAGTGTGAAAGTGCGAATATTTACAAAACCAGTACCTCCTTTTTGGGCTATATCATTAGCCAGGAGGGAGTCGCCATGAGCAAAAAGACAGTTTGCGCAGTTACTAACTGGCCCCCACCTAAAACAGTGAAAGAGCTTCAATGCTTTTTAGATTTTGCCAACTTCTATTGCCGCTTCATTAGGGGGTTCAGTTCAGTGGCCGTACCACTAACTTCCCACATAAAGAAATTCTCAGGCAGATTAGCCTGGGATGATGAAGCAGCCAAGGCTTTCACAGAACTAAAGGCACGATTCACGTGCGCCCCAATCTTACGCCATCCCAACTCTGAGTGGAAGTCGTAGTGGAAGTCGACGGTTCTAATCATGAGGTGGGTGCTGTGTTGTCACAAAGACATGGCACACCTCCCAAAATGTACCCATGCGCTTACTTTTCTCATAAGCTATCCTTTGCCAAATGCAATTTTAATGTGGGTAACCGTGAGCTATTAGCCACTAAGCTAGCACTCGAGGAATGGAGTTATTGGCTAGAAGGGGCTGTCTATTCTAGTATGTCTAGATAATACTAGAAGAGTATTATCCCAGAGAGAATCCTAGTCGTTCCAGTCCAGTGGGACTTGAAGACCGAAATTCATAATGCCAATAAGCTCCAGCCCCCACCTCCCGAATGTCCCGAGAACCTCACATTTGTTCCCTCTAAGAAAGCATGTACTCACTCACTACAAGCTCAGGCCACCCAGGTATCAACGCCACAGTTCAGCTCCTCAGAAACCGATACTGGTGGCCTACCCTCACCTGTGACACCATAACCTATATTCAGAACTGTAACACATGTCAGATGTCCAAGACCCCTAAACAGCTACCCGCAGGTCTACTCAAGCACGTTGGTGCCCCGGTTGGAGATCCGGAGGGGGGGCCCGGGAACAGGCCCCTCCTCTCATGGTGGATGGTGAGAAGGCCTACCGAGTAAATTAATTGCTCGATTCTAGGCGCCGGGGAGGCAGGATTCAGTACTTCGTGGACTGGGAGGGGTACAGCCCGGAGAAGCGTTCTTGAGTGAATGCAGGTGATATCCTGGACCCAACTCTCACAGAGGAATTTCACAGAGCTCATCCTGAGAGACTGGCCCCTAGACCATGATGAAGTTGATTTCCTTGGCCAATTTCCTCCTCGCGTCAGGAGCCGCTCACGGGGGTGGCTCTGTTTACGGAGGAGGCCGCACCTGAATCCAATCAGCTCCACTATATAAACCCCTTTAGAGCATCTTACTGTCATTGTCTACCTGGTTTATATTAGATTGTCTCTTGTTTTCTGATTGTTTGCTGCCTGCACCAACCATTGCCTGTTTTCCCGTTTATGAGTTTGCTTTATCTCCATTGCTCTGTTTGCCGGTGTTTGATCTATTGCCTGTTTGACTATTTTCAATAAACACGCTGCAGATGGATCCTCACAATTCTGAGTCTCCATTACAAAATATTTGAGTTCGTATTTAAAAACTATTAGAGTTTTCTCTTAGAGGAACACACATAGAGGGAAACATGAGAAAACAATTTCTGTCTAGGAGTATGAATAGAGTAATTAAAGCGATCTCATTGGTTATTTTTCTTTTATGTGGGAATCAAAGAGCTCTCTGTTTTTAATAGAAGGCATCTGCTGTTCTTCACTTAAGCAGGGAAAGCCCCTCTACTTTGTATCTTATCCAAACACTCTAAGCTCTGCACTCTGCATTTTTCTGGGTCTGCAGCCAGTTTTATGGACAGACCATATGTGGGAGAGAGACATAAGAGAGACATAGTGTGTGATGGACTGTAAGGTGTGTGTTTTAAGCAGGGTGTATGTGTTTTAAGTGTATGTCTATTATCAACAAATAGCAGACAATGATTCTTTCCTGTGTGAATTGACCACTGTCTCGGAGTGCCATGGGAACATGGGTTTCTCATAGCCATAATCTTGTACAGTATATGTTGTTACAGTGACTTTACATTGTAAGTTTGTAATTATTTTTACTATTCCCTAACCCTACCCACAAACCTAATCCTCATAGAAACGTTTTGCCATTTTTACATATTACATAAAATATTAATGATAACATATGTTTCATATGTTTATCAAGCCATTTTACTTTGGAAAAATTTCTCGTCCTTTGTACATAGTTTTTTGTTCAAATCTATAAAGCTTTCTCAACCTCTGGCCATTTTTGGAAATGCACCATACTACAGAGAAAACAGGAACCAGATTTTTTGTGATATCCTCAAATAAAAA